>JAANSK020288557.1:0-10607 GCA_011763485.2 Isoetes engelmannii | reverse complement strand
CAGGGCAGTCGCCAGTTTGACTGCCCTGGAATGTCGCCCAGCGGGCCATTCCCTTATACGTAGCCGAGCTCTGACGTTGCTGTTCGAACCGGTAGACCGGGGCAGTTTACCCATCGACGATCTTCGAGAGCAGTGGGTTTTCGATTATAAGGCTCATCGGCTTTGTTTGTTTGTGAGGTTTTCCTGGAGCAAGCCCTTTATCTTGGAGTTCGATTCCTTAACACCCTCCTCCTTGGATTTTAGGCCAAAAACAACCTAACGCTCTAGGTGTTATGGTGAATATGGTGAAGGCCCATAACACCCTAGGAATAACGCTCATAAAACCCTCGGAGGAGGGTGTTAAGGGCGATAACGCCCTTGAATGTTATTCCCGTAACGCCCTCTGGCCAGGGTGTTATCTACCTCTTAAAAGTCATAGAGGAACCCCTATGTATCCAGGAGCCATTCCAGTCGTCCAAGAGCCTATGGTGCAAGAATCAGCTACTACAATAGGTTTTTATCCTACCCTTTGATTTTTCTTCAAGTGCAAAGTCTGTAGCTTTTGCCTCTTGCATGAAGCATAAAAGAGTCTTAAATGAATCTGAGGAATGATTACCTTGCCAAGCAAAAAAAAAAGGAAAACAGAATCTATCTTTGCCCAAATCAGGGGAATGGTCGAACAAGACACGGTTCTGGCCTTTGATTTTAAGTTTGTTTCTCTGCTATTATTATAAAGAACTATGCTTGTCAACAATCAGGACTGGAAGAAACACTTTGTTGAAGTCTATATACATTGATAAATTTGTGCCAGTTTGGTTGCTTAAAGTTTACTTTGGAACTTGAACAAAATAGGTTGAAATTGTTACCAGGATTATGCAGGCCAATTAGTTAGGTCTGAGCTTAGTAGACTTTTTAGTGTCAACCACTCTTATATTATGTATCTCATCAGAATGAGTAACTTCTGTAGAAGTTTTTAGTGGAAGGAAACCATGTACAATATGAGGGGGTTAGTTTTGTTCATGTTTGTAGATTGGCATTTCAAATTTCATCACACATATATTTTTCTTCTTGCGTTTACTTTCCTGGCCATCTTCTTTAAAGCTTATAATGTTTTTATTGGGTTCTATTTGGCCCTAGTAAATTTGCTGGCTATTGGATATAGGATTATAATTGTAGATATAAATTAAGCACGCATTCATGATTGTAACCATATTCGTCATATAACCACTATAAGAAGAAACCAACAGTTGAAGTATCATGTTCTCGTCCATGCTTTGCCCCATATGACCATTGTTATTTTTTAGACGTAGCTGCCATTGACGTGCCCATATGCTGAAGGAATAGCTGTCTACTATATTTTTTTTCCTGTTCAAAGCGCATCTGCAATTTTTTAAAAGCGGCCATCATGTTCTCTAGCTCACACTGGCGTGCTCGTGTTTTTTCATCATCTGGGAGCCTACCTGCCATTTGGATTTTGTATACGCAGTACTGCGAGACTGTAGAATAATATTTCTTTACATTGATATGCAATGCCCAATATACTACTATGATTGTTTCTTATGGTATATAATCAGGAGGAGCTATCACCTCTGAACGTGTTACGTGACGTTGTTAGTGGTGAGGCATTGGCACCACTACATAATGTATGTTGACCAAATCATGAGGAAAATTTTAATTGGGCATTTTAGTTGATGGAGGAGTGGACTTTCTGGTTTCTGTTGGGAGCCAGCTTTATGCTTGCCTATCAAATGTTGCAAGTCTAAGTTTGAGTTTTTTTATGGAAAAAACTACAAAATGCCCCTATGTTTCGACGAATTTCACCAGATACCCCTAACTTCTTATAATTTTACCAAATGCCCTTGGTCAACGTACAATGTAGTTTGTACTTTTGAAAATCATTCAAATGCCCTTAAGATTTACGTCAATTCCTCAAATGCCCTTATGTTTGCTTTAAATTTTCAAAATGCCCTTGCTTCAGAATGATCTGTTGTATGCAAGAAATATCTGATGTAAGAGAAGATCAAGAAATTTCTATTGTAAGAGAATATCAATTCTGCTGCTTCTACCAAACTGCACCAAATCATTACTGAAGTTTGGAGATAATCCTTGCAAATCGATGGGACTCCTTCAGAAAATTGCGAGAAAATAGAATCGGTGCCCGACCAAAATCATGAGAGCTTGATCCTTTAGAAGATCATGATAGAATAGAATCGATGCTCACGACCAGAATCGTGAGAGCTATGACCAAAATCCTGTGAGCTTTGAATGGAGTAGAATGACTTTTGATAGAGCAAATTTGATGGAGAACAATTTCGGTGCGCTCCTTTTTCCGCCTGAGGAAACATGCGCCAAAAAATATCGTTGAGAAAGGGCATTGCATTGAATACAAAAAACTGAAAAGCATTTTATGAAACTTTAAATGTTAGAGAAGCATATATGTTGACCAAGGGCATTTGATGAAATTACGAAAAGTTAGGGGCATCTGGCAAAATTAGTCAAAACATAAGGGCATTTTATAATTTTTTTCTTTTTTTATTGCTCGTGATCTCTGAAACTGATTTTTTATTGTGTTGGACACATAGTTCAAAAGCATCTAAAGATAGATGCGGGAGATGCGAGCATCTAAAGAATCTATCAATTTTTAAAATGTGTTAGATGCGGCACATAAGATTTTATATAAAAGATTCAACAAAGAATAGTAGATTTAGAGTCATAACCCCTAATATATTAAGCTTGAACTAAAGTAGTACATAAATAAGCATAAAAAGAAGTAGTAATAGCTGTTAAACTATAAAATGACATCAAAAAAGTGACATGTCTAAAGCTGTTGAACAGAATGCCCAAAGAAGTTTATTCAGATTTTTCTCCACCACTATCACTCTCATTTTCTTCTTCATTATCACTACTTCCACTTCCACTTCCACTTGCACTTTCACTTTCACTTTCACTTTCACTTTCACTTTCTTCACTTCCATCATCACTTTCTCCCTTATCTTCTTCCTCATGTAATTCTTCGCAATCTTTGTCATCTCCTTGATCCTCCATCTCTTCCTTCTCATCATCTTCTTCTACTCATCTACCTCTCCCTCTTGCTCTTCCTCTAGCTCTCCCTCTTCCTCTTGCTCTCCCTCTACCTCTCCTCCCTCTCCCTCTCCCTCCATAACTTGAAGTGCTCGGACCAGCCATATCAACTCTTCTTGATGCCGAACGACGGACTCTCATTGTGCCAGAAAACTCCACAAATAAGCTTTAGTAAAAATCCTCTTCAGTGCGATCGATTGGCGCCAAAATGGACCTCTTAGTAACATCAATGTCGTTGGGATCCACCTAAAAGAGTGCGATGTGAGTTGCAGCAGTATATAAGCCATAATAATTATGATACGACAGGAAAGCAAAGGAAGTTGAGAGGGCTCTGTAAGATTCTTGTATTTGCACAAAGCACGCAAATACTCTCTACAACATAGTAGATTATGCATTGTGCTTGTCTTTAACTTGTTTCGCCGTTTAGTGTGAATAAGAGAGTATGCGGACCAGTTCTTCTCAGCGGCACCAGTAGAGCAGTCCTATAAAATAATTGAATTTTTTTTGAATAATGATCGATTGAGCATTGAATGTGACAGGATGAAATAGAAACTCACCTATGACATGCGAGCCAATGCTTAAAGTTCAGGGGTGCTTCCTCCATATTTGTCCCACCATGATACATGTTTACACATGGCACCTTGTGAATCTGCCATGGGATTACTGAAGCGTCCCATTCTACGGCGGAATGCAAGCATCTCATCATATAATTTATCCGCCTTATCTGCATCATAAAGGTCTAGAGTGTACTTCACTCCGTCATGAAGCTTCTCATCTATCGGTTTTGTGCCATCCCCTCTCCAAAGTGGATGTAATAGATGCGCCACAGCATAAACTGGTCGATGCAACCAATCCCATCGTTTAGCCAAGTACCTTTTGACTTCTTCAATCTCCCTCAGTCTACAAGAATTTTAATATATATTAAAGTAATGAAACCAAAGATAAAAATTAGATAACGTTTGTTAAGTAATAAAGTGCTTACCTATCCTTCATTTGTGGATCTTCCAAGCTTCTATGGATTGCTCCACTAATGCGATCTATAACTTCCTAAAGCAACCCAGTAGTAAATCCTTCTCTATCAGTAAGGCGCAAGGCCGAGTAGATAGGACGTGACAAATCAGCAATACTTTGAAAGGCCTCGAGATTTCTCCTATCCAAAATTTGGAGTTGGACCACTTCAAATTCTGGTGTATGGCTATCTTCCCACTTTACTCAATCATCAGAAACTACAGTTTGCCTAAGTGAAGGCCAAACCTCTATTAAGCGCTCCATCATCAAGAATATGTGCCAAATCTTGGCTTCACAGGTTTTATCAACTCTTGTTTTGAATGTTTTCTGAAGATATATAACGCTTTCTTCTTCCTTGTAAACAGACGCACTATGTTTTCACCCACCAATCTTGCATCTCTAATCCATTCAATTTTGTTTGCAATATTTTTGAGCAATAGGTTCAAGCTATGAGATGCACATGGAGACCACTTGATTGATTTGTACTTCTCTTCTATAAGCTTTCTCATATTTTTGCAATTAGAACCATTGTCTGTTACCATCTGCACTACATTTTGAGGTCCAATCTCTTCAATTACTTCACTCATCCTTTCAAATAAGAACTCATCGGTTACACTAATGCCAGCTCTATAGACCTCTATAGTTTTCCAATATACTGTTCCAAATGCCGAAGAGATCATCACATTGTAGAGGCCTCGTTTACGAATGTCCACCCATCCATCAGTCATGATTGTGCAATCAAATTGTCCCCACTTTGACTGGATTTGCTTCATTTCATCCCCAAGCTGTTCACAGGTACTTGGAATTACATTAGTTTTCATGTTTGAGGAAGTAGGACCAGTCCATTTCCTACCAATTTGGAATACTATTCCCAACATATGCCTCCAGCTTGGTGTATCCAGGAGATCGAAGAGAAGATTACACTCAATAATTGTTCTTCCAACTTATTTACTAGCTATATCCATCCATGATTTCTGCCAACCTACTTGTCTTTTACTCAAAGTACTTTGAACCATATGTTTATACTCATTAATTTTCTCATCAAAAGCCCCCGTTCTCTTTGAAGAAGATGATGTAATTAAGGCTGCTGATGATGATCGTGGTGGCTACTGAGATGAGAAGCAAGGGATGATTGAACAATAGGTGTTGTAACTGGATTAATAGGTGTAACAGATGTAGCAGCAGCAGTATTAGGTGTTGTATGAACATGAATTTCATTATCTTCTTCATGAATCTGCTGGTCATCATCGTCATATTCAGTTGCCTTCCATCCATTCTTCACTTGAACTGCTCTTCTCATTTCACGCGGGCACTTAGGACAAAAGTTTGTTCCTTCTCCATCTTGGGCCCCAATATGGGCTTCCAATCTTGGCAAAGGACCTGTGCAATGTTTCTTACAAGACTTGCAGTCCAATGGTTATTGCCACTGCCTTTACTCTTTTCTCCCACCTTTGTGACATTATCGCATGCATCATCCCACAATTTATCTGGTCGCTTAGGCATACTGCTGTTTAAAAAGCAAATAGATAGAACGTAATATAGTAGGAGCTGTTAGCCTGCTACTGTATTACTATAACTCCCTGTAACTGCTGATGGATCGTTCCTTTTATTGTTTCTAAACAATTGATTGACTACATGGCTAATCTGCAGCAGAGATGGCTAATCGACAGCAAATCGGAAATATAGAAAGGATTTCGGCAAACAAAAAACACATTTTTTGGGTTCTCAGCAAAGGGAAAACCTAACGGGAACAACTGAAACCTAACTAGGACATTTTTTATTTTATTTTTTAAGTTTTAAGCCACGTATCTATCATAAGATATGTAAAATACGGAACGATACGTTTGTATCTTAAAAAAATTTAGATGCGCGCATCTTTCGAACTATGGTTGGACAGTGTTATTTTTCCATAAGTTGTCTTCATAACATATGGGATGGCATTCCCATATGATAGAAAGAACAAACATTTTTTTATTAGTGTGATAGAAGATGGCATTTAGATGGAGCTAAAGCTGGTCAAAACAATGTTGTTGGTGTGCAATACAAAGCATGATAGATTGTTGGTTCTACGAATGGATGGATTATATATGCGGTTGTGATCAATATGGTTTTTGTCTCTGTTGTATAATGGTTTGAGGATGTTTCATAGTGATGTAAAATGATTAACTTTAGTGGTATGAAGAGCTGCCGCAGAGTTGCGTCGAAGGCTTAGAATTGGAAAAAAAATGCAGTTCCGCATTCCTTATAGTGGACTGGACTATATGTATGTTTTGGGCGATCATCTCATTCATTTATTTGCTTTCCATGCAAGTATGTTGGAAGCAAATCAAATTTAACAAGGTTTAAAATCCAATAGCGCATACATAGGCTGCAAGTACTGTAGCAAATGCTAAACTTGGACAAGGGAATGAAGCTCTCGACTTTTGTATTAGTATGCGTTTATTAACATGGTTATATTGCATGCTCAAGGCATGTATGCTACCATCTCTTTTGCAGTGAAGGCGTATTCAACCCTATTTTATTCTGATTATTGTTTTCTAGACCATACAGTTGGGGATGAAAGTCTTTTCATCGTTACTTGTGTATGTATATTGAAAGGTTTAAAGTTATTTGAAGCAATAGCCAAGCTTGCTATAGAGAAGAAGCTTGTCTTCTTGAAATTGTCATAATAAATGGCCCCATTTTGGGAGTAGATGAATTAAATCTTCGAGACAATCGACGGCTGAACAGACTCAAGGTTGTCCTGATATGATAGTGTATTATTGTAACCATCCGTTGTATATGAAATATCAAATAATTCAAAATAATATGAAACAGGCTGAAATTGGAACTCCAAAGAGATATCAATCCATGCCAATCTGCCTTTTTGATAGAAATACCTTGGGTAATTATCTTGGGGCTTCAGAGGGGCTGCACTGGAACAAGCTATCTGGACAGGGCTGCCTTCTGCTGAAACTTGACTTCCAAAGGGCCTATGACACAATCAGCTTGCAATTTCTCAAGCAGGCTATGAAACATCTAGGCTTTTCAAATGTGGTCTATGATAAGGTCTTGAGCTTAATTGATACTGCCTCCTCGGCCTTGCTAATCAATGGCACCCCTACTAAACTTTTCAGATGTAGGAGAGGTGTGAGACGGGGATGCCCTTTGGTTCCTTACCTCTTTCTGATGATGGCTAAAATGATCACTAGGTTGGTCATCAACCTGCAGTCTAGAAACATGATTAACTGCTTGCAACTGCCCAACCAGCTTGGGAGTTTTGTTCTAATGCACTATGTTGATGACACCTTTGTATTCCTCAAGGAGAAGGATGATAGTTTGAAGAATTTTTTTGATGCCATGGACAGATTTGGGAAGGTCTCGGTGGTTAAGTTAAACAGAACTAAATGTGCTATAATTATTGATTCTGACAGGGCCTCCATTCAGCAAATACAGGTCATAGGGAAAGGCTCTGCCACTAAGATTCTTGAAGTCCCTTTGGCCCTTAACAACTCCATTCATGGTCTATGGGAACCTGTGGTGAACAGAATCACGAAAAAACGGTTAAAGTACCCTTCTATTTTATCTTTAGCAGGGAGGGTGGAGATAGCAAATACTGTGATTGCTAGCACTCATGTTTTCTTCTCATCTGCTATAGTGGCTGATAAAGCTTCCTACAATAAAATTGAGACTGCAATTAGAGATTTTATTTGGCAAGGAGCACACAAGATAGCTTGGGCAGATCTAATAAAGCCTGAAAAGAAGGGAGGGTTGGGATGTAAATCCCTGTTCATCTAGGCCCAAGCACTGGCTGCCAAGATAGTATGGAGGGCCATCCATGCTGATAATGCCTCCCCTGCCCTTAAATTGTTCAATTCTGGATTGAACAGCCACATCCAGTTGGAAGCAAAATCATGAAGCATCTTCTGCCTGATTCTGCCTTCTTCCAACTCACCCCAAATTCTGCTACCTCATCTACTTTGAAAAGAATCCTTGAGGCCTAGAACCAAGCCTCCCTTTGCTTTAAACCCTCTTTGTTGGATGCTAGATGTAAGGATATTAATTTCTTTTGGCACCCTGCCTTTGCACCTGAAGAGGTCGGATGTTTAGCCCTACAACACCCATAAAAGTATAATCAATGGTCTAGATCTGGTTTGAACACCATTGACAGCCTTAGAGAAGGTGAGAACTGGCTTACACGGGATCAAATTAAAGCTAAAAGTAAAGGGTTTCAGTTGGACAGAAGGATCTACAAGTCAGTTATGAGGGGGTTGGGATCGATTCAAGATCTGGTGGAGGCAAGTAACCTCTGGACACTAAAAAATAAGGAGCTTTATTCAGTCAAGGTTATCTATGAAGCCCTGATGGAATTTCAGCAATCTAAAGCCTGCAGATTATGGCAGTGTCAGGAAAAACTTTTTGCTGGAATTTGTGCCAAGGGATGGAAATGTTATGGAGCCTAAAAAAATGATCACATTTAGATGGCTAGTTCTGCACCAAAGACTAGCTACAAACAAAAACTAGAGCCAATTTTGACAGATTTGTGTCCTAGTTCTGCCCTTTGGGATGTGGGGCTGAGGAAACATCAAATCATGTTTTCTGTTGCCCCAAAATTACTGAATACTGGACATGGCTATCTCAGGTGAACAAGGGTTTTCCTGCTAATATGCTGGACTTTTTGAATGGAGAAACCCGAGTTCTTAACTCTATCAGATCCCTAGCATGTTGGATTGCATGGAAACATAGGAAGTTGGTGGTCTTTGAGGACAAATCCCCAAGCATCATATGGATAAAAGCCTGTTTCTTGGAGGGCCTGCAGGCTATGGCTGTGGCCCACAAACTTGTGAAAGAGGATAAATATGACAAGGACTGGGATGGAATAGGCAAATTTATAGACCTGTTCAATTTTTTTTGCAATTTTACTAACATAATTTGATGGTTTACTTCACAGAGCAAATGAAGAAGTTGATCAAACAGGGTGCCCTGGGTAGGATAATGGCTGATGCAGACCTTGATGAAGAATATCACTTCATCCAAGATGCTGCTAAACAAGACTGATCTCTGGAGGTACAATGTGCTCAAACCATATTTCACCTCTCTCTCTACTATAAATGGCAGCAGAGAGAGAGGCCAGAGTTCTCCTATTGCTTGGCTGTACAGGATATTGCATCCTGAATTTGGATAGGATGCTGAACATGTTCGGTTGCAACACTGTAGAAGATCTCACCATGCAGGACCTCCTTGATGTTGCCTGACTTGTACAGATTGATGGATGTCTACTTTTTGAAGAACCTCATTCTATATAAGCTGTGTAAGCTAATTTTGGACTGTAAGATATTTTTGATGTACCCTTGTAGCATAAAGCTTCCCTTTTCTCTATCTTATAAAGATAAATTTTCTCGAGGTGTTTCCCTATTTATAGGGAACCTTTTTTTTATTATTTGTGATTGTAACTCTTCTGATGGAGATTACATCACCTCTTTTGTATATATATATTTTTCTTTTGAAGAACTGGTGTCATTATAATAAAAGAATAACAATGGTACAAGGTGAGTGAGGGGAAAAAGCAGCTGCCCCAAAGAGGCAGCGATACTCCGCCACTCCATCGTCCTTTCGACTACAACGGAACGAAGCATCCATCGTCATCCACTATCCCTAGGAAGGTTCGCCAAATGGCGAACTTCCGCTCTGCCAACCCCGAAAACACCTGGAAACTCTGAAACAACTTATACCTCAGACGGGGAATCAAGGAGGCTGAAGGCTGCTGGACCCCCTGGAAAACCCACAGCCGCCTCCGCTTACAAATTAGCCATACTAACCAGGGCACACATAAATATAGTCATCCACGTATAGAGCCATCTTCAAGTTTAAATCTGTAAAGATTGCCATCATTTTTTAGTTTTTCAAAACCTTGCTCCCTTAGATAGGTATCCATGCAATTGTACCATTCCCTTGGGGACTGTTTTAAGCCATAAACTGCCTTACTTAGCTTCCACACTTCGCTTTTGCCTTCTTCAAATCCATGTGGCTGTTTCATAAAGACTTTCTCTTCTAATTTAGCATTTAAAAATCCAGTCTTGACATCCATATGATGCAATTCCATGTTCATGGTGTTTGCCAAACTTAATAGCAGTCTCAAGCTTGTCAATTTGACAATAGGTGAGTAAGTCTCTTCATAGTCCTTCCCTTTCTTTTGTGTGTACCCCTGAGCAACTAATCTTGCTTTATACCTCTTATCTCCATCTGGACCTGTTTTAATTTTGAAGAGCCATTTGCTCCCGGTTACATTAACATTGTCATGCCTGTCAACAATCTCATAAGTTTCAGTCTTCTTGAAAGACTCGAGTTCCTCCTTCATAGCATTAAACCACTTATCTTTATCTACATCATTTAGTGCTTCTTCTACTATAGTTTGTATAATAACATCATCCATAATACCTAGAATTTGTTCAAAGTCATGACTGTCAGCTGCCAATCTTCTATTTTTTCCTGTTTCAGTCCTTCCATAAGCACCTGCATCTAGCTTCACATCTTCTTGCAGTCTTTGTAATTGTGTTTTT
>JAANSK020288546.1:0-10607 GCA_011763485.2 Isoetes engelmannii | reverse complement strand
GAGCATATTGTTGAGACCGCCATCATAGGTGCACGAGAACTTCCGGATGAGGCCGTTAGATGGCTGAACTTCAATGAGGGTAGGGCCGAGGTGTGGAGTCAAAACATGGACACTTGGGATGACAACCGCGAAGCATTACCCTACTTAGTAGAAGCAGCAAATGAACATTGGTCCTCGTGTGATTGTCCATGGGGAATGAAGGGGAATATGTGCAAGCATCAAGTCAACGTGATTAGAACGATGGCCAAGTATAAAGAGGGTGATATAGTGAAGTATTGTTTTACTCTACGTGGTTCTCAAGCAGGAGGGCAGTCTGTCGAGGCCGAGCATCTCAGGGTTATTTGGAGCTCCATCAAATCCGGTACGTTTGGAAGCATTTCGGCCAACTGAGGTGCATCCGTAGCTGTGGCGATGGAGGACGCATTATCGGGATACTTACGCATTCATTCTCAACAGCATTCTTAAATTTCCAAAAACACATGCTAGTATGTAGTAGGTAGTATGTTTTTAGCATGTAGTTTAGCAGAAAAACGAGTGATTTAAGATGATTGACTTTGTTTAGGTGGTGGAGAAACTGTAGCTGTTATCACCGGATCAAACAGGGGTTTAGGTCTTGAAAGCACTAAGCAACTTGCTAAGGAGGGGCTTTCTGTAGGTTTAACTTCCAGAAATACAAAGTCAAGCCTCGCAGTTGCCAAACAGCTCAAAACAGAAGGTGTGGAAGTAGCCTTTCATCAAGCTCGCTATATCAGACCAAGTCAAAGAAGATGGACTGAAGCAGACACATCACAAGCTGGCCATGAAATCTGAATGACAAAGAGGCAAGAAGCTAAATCTAAGCACATCTCAAAAGCATATGAGGTTAGAATACTTTACATCTTCTAACTTTGGTTTGTTTGTGGCCTTATGATTGTTTCTGTACTTGCTTCCCATTTCCCCAAGCTGAGTTACAAGAGGTTCTTTTAAACTCCATAAGGTCTACCTGTCCACACACGTCCAGGACTAATGCCCCGAGTACAAGTCCTTAGTTCACTTCCAAGCTACCCTCTATAGTGTTAATATGTGGCTGTGAAAGTAGTTGTACTCTTAAGTTCAATAATAAGAACAACCCCGTGTTAAAACCTATAGGTATGGAGGAACCTCCTTCAAAATAATCTACTCATTCTGTTCATAGCCCATTGTAGTGTAATCCATATGAAGAACTTAATTCTCTTACAGCATGCCATGAACAATAGAGTTTCAGGTTCCCTTTCATACAATCCGAAGGTAGCAACAACTTTAAGAGACATGATCCATGCCCCAACCTCATATCTAGAGACAGTTTCGTCGGAGAAAACATCAATGTTCCTTAAGCTTCATTAAACAAGAGCTCTTCAGCTACTTGAAGAAGAGCTCTAAATATGGACAAGATGCATTATAAATGTAGTAGCTTGGTAACCATTGGAGAGCAAGTTACAAAATATGCTTACGTTCCTTGCCTCCCATGTGGGCTGCATAAAAGAGAGCCATTCAAAGGGGCTCTTGCCCTAGCTTTATAGAACATAAACAATGTTGTTTAAGGATGTAACTTGGTTAGTTTTATAAGTTTGCTTCAGATAGACCTTTGAGAATCATAGAATTGTGTCAGGAGATCCTTTTATAAGTGCTAAACAGCAACAAAAAAACTCTCTACCCTAAAATAAGTTGCACCTTGTACTTATGTAGATTCATATCCACAAATGCTATTGTTGTTGAACCATGGTTTGAGGCTCCACTTCTAGGCTCTAAATGTCGATAAATTGCACCATATCAAAAGTGAAATTTATGGGTCATTAGAAGTCTTTATGACACATGTCCAATAGTTTTTGCTGAATCGAAGTGAATAAACAAGGGCAACAAATATCTAATGTAAAAGAGATAAGCTCCCTTTTCACATCATGTCGATGCAAAGCAAGTGGTTTTCTGTTTTGTTTGATATGCTCTGAATCAAATAGGGAAGACTTTCTTCAATCATGATGGCAACATTTTGGTTTTCTTTTGCAAAGGACTCTATGGGCCACATGTTTCAAACGTATTCTGCTCCATGGGTTCTTAATAACATGCTGCATCATATCTGCGATGAACCATGAAAGTCTCAAGTGGTATCACTACTTGTCGTTGGCAATATATAGCACCAATATTTCCAGCACTTATATGCACAGCGATAAATTGAATTGCCTATGCTAGAATATAACTATCCTACAATGCAATGGCCTATGCTGGAATATAGTTATCCTACAAAAGGTTTGAGGAAGAGCATGAAAATTTGCTAAAACATCTATATACCGGAGGACAAACTTGAAACCACATCGGATTTTAGATTTCATTTGCTAATGTCAAGTTAATGCAAAGAGATGGCAATGAAGAGCACATGTGAGCCATTAGAGAGGAGGTGTGATTTGATATCTCTACACCCTTGAAATGCAGGAGTATTCGACAAGCGCGTGTCACATCAAGGGGCAACATTTCACCTAGAAAATACAACTAGACATTAAGGTCCCAGCAATGGAAAATTCATTGGGAAAGGGGCTCAAAAAGATGGGAATCACTTTTGCAGCCAGCATAAAGGAGACCACTATCACCAAACGAGAGTTATGTGGTAGCAAATTCCAGCAGGGAGGGTTAATAGGCCAAAAACATTAAGATATGTCAGGTACTTCAAAGATCTCATGAACCAGGCGAAAACCATACCAGGAGGAATGTATCAGCCAAGGAATAAAACATACCAGGAGGAATGTATCATCAGCCAAGGGATAGACTCGAGGATTACCGGTTGGAGTTCTTATTTCCCGATTACTTTTTTGCATGCCGGGAAAAATACTGTTAGCAAAAACAAAGTTTATATGTAAAGTCCAGTAGATTTTATATACTTTAGTATATAAGAAATCCAGTATACACTAACATATACGGCAAATTTTCTGATATTTCAAACCAGTTAAACTACATAAATGCAATGCATGCACCATGATACCTTTCATTTATATTATAAAGCTCAGACTAGTACCAGCATGCAATGTGGGACTAGCCCAATGGGCAAGTTGGAGGTCAGAGTGATTAAGTAGTTTTAACTGTGTGATTTTGTTGAGTTTGCAGGTATAAGACTGTTCAAATGGTTCTCGAGTTGTTGCAGGGCAGCAAATGGGCTCCTTGCAAATGGCAGAAAGCGGGAGGCGGTTCAGAGGTGTGAGGCAAAGAAGCTCTGGGAAATGGGCTGCAGAGATAAGGGATTCCTGGAGCAAGTCTCGGCTATGGCTGGGAGTTTTCGACACCGCCGAGGCAGCGGCGCGGGCTTATGATGCCGAAGCTTTGCGGATTAATGGCCCCTGGGCAAAGCTCAACTTCGGCTCGGGCGATGATGGTAGGTAGCTCCATCATTCTGATCATCATTCTATTGTATGCCAATGACCACAGCAAGAATGATCATATCATATCATCATTGTTGTAGCATATAGGTAACTTACCATAATGGTAGCTGAAGAATGATGAACATGTTGACATGCTCATAATAATAGTAGATAAGAATAACAATAACAATAACAATAACAATGACAATAGTAATTCTAAGTGGTGCTCTTACTTAAGCCATGCTTCCTGTTGTTCCTTTTGCAGACTCACTATCCTGGCACCAAATAATAATAATTCTAAGTGATGCTCTTACTTAAGCCATGCTTCCTGTTTTTCCTTTTCCAGACTCACTATTCTGGCACCAACCCAAGAAGAGCTTCATTGGAGTCCGAAGGCGACAATCTGGCCGGTGGAGCGCAGAGATTCGAGACGGTTGCCGCGGTAAAAGAGTCTGGCTGGGATCATTCCTCACTGCAGAGGACGCAGCCATGGCCTACGACTGTGCAGCCCTGAGAATCAGAGGAGGTAAAGCAAAGCTTAATTTTACAGACAAACATGAAGCAAATACAAAGGCTGTGACGCTCTACACTAATCCAAGGAAGAGGAGGAAGGTCTGCAGCTCTCCATTTGATCACGTAGAAGGTTACTCAAATCACCATGTTGCAGAGGCTAATGGAGACGTGACACCTGTTGCTATTTCTGCTGATAGTAATTCTTTCGTTTCTATGTTATACTTCCTGCTCCTGCATGAGCCCTGGCTCCTTGATCAGGAGCTTGGCCTATACTGCTTTACCCAACTCATGGAGGACGTTATCTCAGGTCATATCGAGAAGGATGAAGAAAGCCTCTGTATCTGGACATTCCATTAGGTAGAGGAGGAATTAGACTTTTTACCAATCTTCCATGCTAATTGCTTTCTGTTTTTCCTTCTGACACATAAAACCATTGGACCAAGTGGATTTGCTCTTTGCTCTGTTTTTACCCAAGTTCAAAAGCATCTTAAGAGAGATGCGTTTGCTCTGTTTATTGCACCAGCCACGTTTAGAACGTTGTGACCTTTCATCAACATTATTCAAAGTTGGATTTTATTCTTCAATACTCTCTGGGGTCTCCAAAATTACTCTTGATGATAGTTGTGAATGAGCTATTGCTTACATTTTACGGCTGATGAGCCTGGTTCTTTATCTTGTATTGTTGTATATTCACAGAGGATGTGATTACTAAATGGGTAGGGTTCCAAGCGAGGCTTGTACTTTCTAGATAAAACATTACCTTTTTTATATCACTGTCTTTCGTGAGATATCCAATAAAGTCTACAATTGAAATCAAATTTATTTTTTTGATGGGTGCCATGTATTTTGTGACTAGGCCCCATTAGATAGTAGGGCCTTTTTTAATTGACATATTTAAAACTAATTTACATAGTGCTAATGCAATGTCGGTTGCCCGGGGAACTATTTTGTGGATGGAGTGTAGAAGACTAATGATACGTGAAAGATGCTTAAGTTAGAGCTCCTCTGATATGCTAGAAAGGTTGCAGCAAATTAGGAGCGCTAAAACCTTGTTGGAAGCAGACCTTGTGAACCGGCATTAAGCCTCCGTAGAAGCATTCCAACAAATTGGGTTTATATGTATTGAACTTTTCTTATAAATCAATATTGAACTATGTAATGGCCAAATTGGGTTTTTGTTATTGAACTTATAAACTATAATGTTGGATTATATAATGACCAAATTAGCCTGGTAACTGCAAAATGCTTGTTGTTTGGAGTAGGCCAGACTGTTTACTATATTTGCAGAGAGTTTTGAAATGAGAAATTTGTGAGTGTATTGATTAGTTTGTTGCGTGGTGGTCAAAAACTAAGTTTGCCGACTAAAGGGTTGTGAGATGGAGCCCTGGGTTGCATTTTTTTTTATCTTCAATTTAGATCAAGGTCTAATATTAGCCCCCCACAGTGCCGGCTTTTCTAAGTGGCAGACCAGATTTGCAAGGAAAAGCAAGCGCTGCAGATCTGGTTGTAAAAAATTATTGTCAGTGAACGCAACCATATTTGTATCATATATCGTGTACATGTACATAACTTCGATGAATATAAGCGATGTTTTTTTTTAGCAAAATGCTCCAAACTTTACTTTTTGCAATAGCTTTATTGTCTTCATTTTTCAACACACATAAAAAATGGTACAATATTGCCACAAATTCATATAAAAAAAAATTACACAATGCAATTTCTTGACCAAAACGTAGGTTAAAAACCCGAGTTAAAAAAAAAATGACAAGTGGAATAATTTCAAAATAACGGAATCGTGGTTTATGCATTTAATGTAGATCTGCAGTTGTTAACTAGTTTAAAGCCAATGTATTATATATAGAATATTTGGCTTCATTATCTCAAAGTACATTTAAATGTCGACAGATGTAAATCTAGTATTCAAGTATATGTAAGCGCAGCTCGATTGACATTAATGGACATGACTGCAAGATGTTTGCTACTGCGTAAACAATGTAACAAACATTATAATGCAACGCATTTCATGAAAACCCGAGGATGCACTTAGTAATAAGGGGGTATGGACGTCACCGTTCGAAGGGTGGCCAAAAAAACCCCTAGTATACTGATCTTTGAAGCCAATTTAACTTCTAAAGTATATGCTTTGCCCCAGATAGTGGCAAAATAACCCCTACAGGTGCAATGGGCATGTGGTTCAAATACAAAGACAATGGTCTAGTTTATGAATCAATGTAGTAATGGGTTGCAAGAATTTAATAAGAGCAAGGTATTATGCTCATAAGAATTGTACTGCATAAATCCTATTGTGCTATAAAGTGGACGTTTACATGTAAAACTTACTAGGTTAAGATTAGGTTTAGGTTTTGTAAACCCGGAAATTTTGTGGAGCATAAAGTTGAAACCCTGTTTCAGTGGCTGAATTTGGCTATTAACAGCGGAAGTGGTAAAGATAGAATGTTTGAATCAACATTGTATTTGCGACCTAGTATGGTCACCACTAAAATGCTGCCTCCGATACTCAAACGTCCGAAAATAAGATGGCAGGAGATAGACAACGTAGGAGATTACAATATCTCGTGGTCCTGCGTCAAATTTCTTAAGCCAAGGGCTGAATAAACAATCTGCCCAAGAAGTGTCACATGGATAAACAAATTTATTGTTGATCCAGAGGCCTTGGTACTTGTGGTATTGTAGCATGAAAATATGTACAATATTGATTATATGTTATTTGTTGGGAACATCTATGTATATAATTGAACAAAATATAGGATATTTGGAGGTGGATATTATGTTGTCACATCTATATGGCAATTATGGAAATATATTATGGAATAGGAAAAATATATACTCTGGAACATGTATTACCGTTTGGGGTCTGGGTCCGGGATCTCCTGCACGACAACCCTCTGTGGGGATCCTAGAACCAAACAGGAAGCCCCTGAAGCAATGTGTCACACGGGATTTTGTAGAAATGTGGCAAAAGGGGGAACAAAATCAAGAGAGATAATAAGCCAGTATATGAATTGTTGATACAACAAATGTGATACAAAAGAGTCTGTCTCAACGATGAGACCTGAAACAAGAGAACAACCAAAATCTTATCTAACCTTCTAGCCTAAAACATTTGATATATATAGTACAACGGCCTTGGGCCCATAATGGCAGTCGGCTACCTACTCCGTGATCTCTATTGTCAGCCGCGAATCTCTCCACGCTAGCGTGGTGCTAACCGTTCTGCATCACCTCTTCCTCTTTGTAGACTTGGGCATGCCACATACTTGGGCGCGGCCGCTGACGTGCCTTTTACCTGTTTGCCCTTCTCTCTGTCCCTAGGACTTTGGTCCCATTTGTATCTTAGGAATAGTCCGGTGCATGGGAACACATGACTAACACTCCCACCCCCCCCCACCAAAACACATTTAATCTAGAGGAAAGCAGGCATGAGCTCATCAGGGGGAAAATCCACCAAGTCTTTTTTATCCTCACTTTTGCTATGAGGCCTAAGACTAGAGAAGTAGACCGAGGACATGTTACCCTTTTTGGCAATAGCTTCTGGAGTAGCAAGTGCAAGATCTGGAGTGGCACCAAGAAAGCCATGATGAGCAAGTGGAGATATAAAATGGCATTCATGTAGAAGGCAAACCTCTAATCCAAAAGTAGCCACACTTGCATTGGGATTGCAGTGGAAAATATGGTGTTTGCATGTGATGGTGCTTTGAAGGAGTTCACAAAGCACACAACAGAATTGTCTAGCGATGAACTAAAGGATCTGGAGAAGTTGCAAGTTGATAAACTGCTCCAAGTCCCAGATAGTATTGGCTACAGTTTTCTAAGATTTCTCGTTAAGAATATAAATCCAGTTGCGATTAACGTCCAAGGTTTCACCAGCTTGCCACTGAAATCTGCGGACAAATCGTGAATCCCAACGGACATCAGTACTTTTTAGTTCAGAAGGATGAACACCATCCATGGAGATAATCAAACGTAATGGAGGGGCATCAAGGTCTTTATATTGATTGGGAGTGCCATAATGAGATTGTTTGCATGAGGGTCTGCCAAGGTGAAGGTTCTCAATCCACAGGGGGGACCTAATTGTTCAAGTAGGAAATGAAAATATTGAGTGTTCCTGCATGTTCGAGATAGAGTTGGACAAAGCCAATTCCATGAGGTTCATTTAGGTTTAGGTACTTGCTTACCTACTGGACTGCTTCAGGAACCCATAAGTTGAGATAGGTGGCTAACTCTAGAATATACTCTTTTTGGAGAGCTTCTACCCATGAATCATTAATAAAGAACTTATTTGTTTTGTTGAGTAACAGAACAACATCATTAGTATCACAGGAGACAGGATCTTCAACGTCAAATTTATCCTAAGAGTGGGCCAAAAATCATGCATAACATAGGCCATGGGTTGGAGGACTGCACGAAAAATGAAGAATTCTGGATCCTCAACTTGAAGGAACTGGAAAGTGACTAAGGCAGACAAAAGACCTTTTTCTTCAGGCATGAAATCAGACTAGAGGTAAAAAAGGTTGCCAATGTGAATGTGCAAGGGCCCATCAATAGTCCCTGCGGCACTGAACCATCTAATAAGAAAAGTGTGTCTTCGAGACTTGACTTATTCAAGATACGTTTTGGGCGGAGGGAAATTCGTATGCACCTACTAGGCAAGGGCAATAATAGTGATGCATTTGAGTATGAGTTTGATCCGCCGATTACAGTGCTTAATTGGCCTAAGTCTTCAAATCTTTGATGCGACCTTCCTTCTCTGCTGCAACACGGGTGAGGTCACATACTTTTCGTTGGCGGTGAGACACATGTGAAGGAGAAACACCCTGCGTGGAGAGGCTGAACTTAAGGCTTGCTATTTCTGCATCATCCACAATTTTCTGTTCTGCGGTTCTTGGACCTGTGCTTGTAGGACGTGAGCCTGATTTTGGGCATCAGCCAACTGTGCCTCCAATCGAGAAGTGAGAACATGATACTAATCATTAGTATGTTTGATGGTATCATAGTCCGCTTGTTGACCTTTGTACAAGGTCTGAGCATTCTGCAAAGCCGTGTGGTCCAGGAGTTGAGTCTTTAGACTGTCCAACCCAGCCTGCAAGGAAGCATGAAGCCCAATTGATCTTACTGGTCTGTGCGACTGGACCGCTGCATGGTGCTTGCCATTTCTTATCTTGAACTTTTGGAATAATATCTCGATGGTCGTTTTTCTCAAAGGAAAGAATGAAGGAAGGAAATATATTTTAACGTCGTGCCACAAAGGCAGCATCCAGAGGACATGCGACAGCACAGTACAAAGAGGGACCGAAGTCCTTAACCAGACCATGGACCGAAGTCCTTAAACAGAACAAACAAAACAAATTAAATGGGCCGAAGCCCGTGAACAAAAACATAATCACCACGGCCCGGATGAAAAACCACATGGGAAAAAACCGTCGCCGTGAAGGATATGGGACGTAGTTTCCTTGGCCCAAGTTAAACCTCTTTTGTTGCAAAAAAGAAGGCGGGAAGGTGGTCTACAGTTATTCTAGATCATTTGTCTTCTAATCCTTGGATTGACTATGTCTAGATAATGTAATATTGTACTTATTAATTTTATTTGATTTTAGGGCCTCCATGCCTTGTTCTATTGTTTGGGTTTCTTGCCCATGCTCTGTCCGTCCCATGGCCCTCTGTTAGCTTTCGTGGACATCAAAACTTTTATCTACCTAAACCA
This sequence comes from Isoetes engelmannii, assembly GCA_011763485.2. Taxonomy (NCBI): domain Eukaryota; kingdom Viridiplantae; phylum Streptophyta; class Lycopodiopsida; order Isoetales; family Isoetaceae; genus Isoetes; species Isoetes engelmannii. The sequence goes on along the minus strand of JAANSK020288546.1, from coordinate 1,010 downwards.
TCTCACCCAAACCAATCCAAATCACACTCTATACATGAGTGAATCCCTAACTTAGGCAGCCTATCTGCCAGATCTTCTTTGCTTTACACCTTCAAATCATTTTGATTGCACTCATCCATCTTTTTTTGCTTTTAAGAAGCAAACTGGACCCCAACAACTACAACAATGCATAAAGAGTTGAGCCCACACATTTCTCTATCCTTTGGCATGTGTATAGAATGGAGGTGGGAACTGCGACATTCTTTCTGACAGTGACACTTGGTAATCATTGGGTGCTTTCTAGAACCATCATTTATATTTTGTAATAAAATTTAAGTATTGTTTCTGATGTATTTCTCTAGGCACTGGTGTGGTGATAGGTTTAATCAAATTTGCTCGTTAGATTCATGCTAAAGCTGTATACAGAAGCCTCCTTGTGAAACTCTTTTTATGCAAAGCTATACATGCCTCAAGTGGATATACCTCCATTTCTTTCCATACTATTTATTAAAGCCCTTTTTCTGTAGCATCGCCTTTGTACACTCTTTATTAATATGGACAAGATTGTCCTAGACAAGAAGACACCATAAGCATACAATTAAATAAAGAAAGTAAAAAGAAGAAAAATTCTTCTTCTCTTCTTTCCCCTCTGTTTTTAAGGTAGAAAAGAAGGAACACTTCAAGTTGAATCTTTGGAGACATTGAACGTGAACACAATCTTTTTCAATCAAATAGGTAGGGCTTCCCTATGTCAACTTTGTAGTCTTAATCAATGTCTTCATTGTGATTTCAAAAGTTTCTTTGTGATTTAGTGCCTACTTGGCCTTCTACACACTACATATAATACCACTTGTTAGTCCTTTATGTGTTTCAGAAACATTGTACTTCATATTCCAATCATATAAAAATTCTCGTTCTCCCTCCAAAAAAAAAAAAAAATGTTTTTTTTTTTGCCGGGGGGGGGGGGGGGGCTGCCATTTATACGTTCACTTTGATGCAGCGGGGTAGCCATTTTCGGCAAGTGAGCATAC
>JAANSK020288535.1:0-10607 GCA_011763485.2 Isoetes engelmannii | reverse complement strand
CAAGGGCGATTCTTGGGCCACGTAGGCACCAAGGCTGGGTCAAAAAGAGCATGGGAAAGGATTTTCCTGCACCCTGGCTTCCAAGGCGTTTTTGGAAGAAGTAATTTTCAGGAGCAGAGAATTTTGCGAAGAAATTTTCTGGCGACAGCGAGTGGCGAAGCCACGAGTGGTTGGCAGAAAATTTCAAGCAAAATTCTCTTGCTCCTGAAAATTCTTCAACGAAATTCTAGGGGGCTTGAAATTTGGCATTTCAGACAGTTTTTCAGTAGCATCCTCTGGCGCAGCCGCCTTAGCATCATCCAAGAAAAATTGACATGAAATTTCGGATTGTAAAAACATGTTGAATTGGGCTGAAATTTCAAGGTCCCTAGAATTTCGGGCTCATCGAGTCTAAGGGCAACCCAAAAGCTCTAAGGGGGGTTTCCCATGGAACCTGAAACCTGAATGCTCCTGTGGATCAAGGTTTCTAAGTTCCCATGGATGGGCAGACCTGAAGAAATTTTTCTGAAGATCTAAGCCGACTGCTGCATGAGAGAAAGCTATAAGCCGTTAGATGGAATCAAGGTCAATCCAGGTCCAAGACCTGAGCGGCAAGTAATCGAGATTGGATACTTTTTGTTCAGGTCGGAGACCTGAATCTGTCCCTGTAGCTATCATCGCAGACCTCCATGTTTGAGGCTCATGGGAACCCCCCCTAAGCATGAGCATACAAAAAAGCCTACCTATGTTTCCTCCCAAAAAGTTTTGCACCAAATAAAAATAAAGGGCAAAGCAAGGTCCGAAATTGCTAGAGAATATTACACATTCCTACTCCTCTAATTGCCTTTAAGGTACGTGAAGTGGACATGGCAAAACTTGAGATAATTGTCCAATTGCTCGCTGGCTTTGCATATCTTCGGCGAAATTATCTACATCCAAAGGATAAGCACGAGGATGTTGAAATTTGGAGATGCTTCTTTTGAAAAGACAATTGATTGCAATTGCCTTGAATTTAGATGACGCGTTTAACCGAAACTTCTCTAACGTTAAATTTACAGCCCATATTACAGCCAATAATTCGGCATACTTGGCCCAGTCGCAATTCTTCGCCACCATTTCCCACATATATAAATATGTATAGTCTTCAAAATTTAGCATTCTTCACTTCGTTCATTGCACCATATTCTTACTCAATTTCGAGACATGGAAAATTGGACAGCCCAGGTAGCAGTTTTCATTCTGATCCTGTTGCAACCAGCCTTTGCAGCACGCAAAACATCCCTTCCCATCAAACCAGACTTGAGCTTTGATACAAATTATTATGTCAGATGGGCCCCTGATCATGTCAGATATTCAGATGATAACAAGACTGTGCAGTTGGTTCTGGATCAAGCATCTGGAGCTGGCTTTGGATCCAAAGACAAGTATTTATTTGGGCACTTCACTATGAAGATCAAATTGGTTCCTGGAGAATCTGCTGGGACAGTGACTTCCTTTTATGTATGGCCTATCTAATTCTTTTTCTGGCTAATTTGATATTTCATTTTATGGTTTTAAGCACATCTAATCATATTTCTTTGGTCATAATCCAACAGATGTCTTCAGAAACAGACAACCATGATGAGCTAGATTTTGAATTTCTAGGCAATGCTTCTGGTCAGCCATATATTGTCCAGACAAATGTTTTTGCCAATGGTAATGGGAATAGAGAGCAAAGGGTTTACCTTTGGTTTGACCCTACTGCTGATTATCACACATATGGCCTGCTATGGAACCCACAACAGATCTTGTAAGTATGAACTAATTGTCTCCTTTTTAATGGGCTTTTTGATTAACCAATGGATTTGCTAAAAAAAATTTCTGTAGATTCTATGTTGATGACGTTCCGATCCGAAAATTTATGAACTACAAGTCACTTGGAGGAGATTACCCACTCACTCAGCCCATGGGGATTTATTCTAGCCTTTGGAATGGAGATGATTGGGCAACCAGAGGTGGCCTTGAGAAGATCAAGTGGAGTTCCGCTCCCTTTATTGCTTCCTACAGAGGATTTAACATTGATGCCTGCAAATGCACCAGTGACTCTATAGATGCTTGCAGCAATTCAACAGGAGATTGGTGGAGACAGGCTGCTTATCAGGTGACAAGTTCAACGATTTCTAACAGACTTAAATGGGTTAGGAGGCATTACTTAACTTACGATTACTGCAAAGATGCCACCCGATTTGCCTCTACAACCATGCCCCTTGAATGCTCACAAACGCTCTAAAACAACCTAAATTCTTTTCTTTTTTGGATTACAAGATGCCAAATTTCATTTGTAGATAACACTGTATAATGATTTGAAGAGTATTTGCACAGGTTCGTAATGTCAAAGCACTTTTAAATCACATATAATAAAAGCCACTTGTTGCCTATGATACAACTTCCCAATTTATAGTTATATATTCATGGGGTTAATCTGTAACAAACCTCCAAATCTGCGCAAGGAAGCTTAAATCAGGATAAAAACACATGTAGGAGCTCAAGAGTAAATAAACATATTCGTGATCACATGATTTTGAAATCAAGCAAGTATATATATGACTTAGGATATGAAGGCAAATAGGAAACAAAAGCTGTAGAAGGAATAAACAGAAGTATGATGCAAATAAACTACAACTAAAAACCATAATATTGACAACACAAATTGGCAATACCTTACCACTCCTACAAAAGTAATGGATACTCAAGAGATTCTGAGGAATTAAATGACATGAAGCACAGATGGTACGATCCATGCATTAATTTTAATAAAATTACAATGATGCTAAAAGAAGAAAAACTTCTTCCTTATCGGCGTATCATGATGGTTGGCAGAATGAAAACTATGGATAGAGAAGTAAATCCATGGTTTCTTCTACAGACCAGGCCCATCTATCATATAGAACCATGGGAATGTGCATAAAGCCTGTATCTTCTTGGTGTACGAAAAACTTCCCATTCTCACTAGGATGCTTCAATGCCAGCCACACTGCAGTATCAGCCCCAATTTCTACAGGATGACCGACATCCCGTGTCATCGCTGTTGCTGTATATCCAGGACATGTACAATTTACATAGATTTTGTTATCTAGGTCGCGGTTGGAGAAATATCTGGCAAGCAATCTAGCATATGTGCTCATTGCCATCTTTGATACTACATAATCTACGAATACTTGAGGATCATCTGCATCTTCTGAGAGAACGGGCCATCCATTCTGAATAATCTTATTCTCTATGGCATCTAATTCATAGTTTTTAACAAAGGAATCAATCAACTCTTCTGATAAGTTATCTATGTCAGATAGTTTTGATATCCATTCAGATGCTTGGCCTTGTAGCAACTGTCATGCACATATGTTTGTTAAGTAAAATAACCAAAGATTGAGTATTAAAGGACAACTGAAATAAGACTAGGAATAATCTTACATCAAGACGGCTTGCACCAGAGCTAACCATCACAATTCTTGATCCTTGCTCTAGTGGTTTAAACAGGGGAATCATAGCTGCAGTGATCCGTTTTGTCCCATAATAATTTGTTTGCAGTATTTCTTCTCTAATCTTTGTCTTCAATGTATGATGCACTGTGCTTCCAGCCACTCCAGCATTATTAATCTGCAGCAACTCATCTAACCCTAAACTACTTTAATAAACTAATTAAATTCTAAGAAACTTAACCTTACCAGTATATGAAGACCACCCAGTTCCTGTTGAAGCCAGGAAGCAAATTGCTGCACAGAAGACGGGTCTGTAATGTCAAGTAAATGAGGAACAACTTGAAGCCCCTGTTGTTTCAACAAATCTGTTGCTTGTTGTAAACCGACTTTATCATTGGTAGTAAGAACAGTGGTGATGCCTCTTCGTGCAAGCTGTTTGACTATTTCAAGCCCAATGCCTCTGTGACCTCCGGTGACTACGGCTATGGTGTCCTTGGAGTACCATTCCGACGCCATGCTTAAAGGGACAAACGCAGGAGAACAGTGGAGATCGGACTTTTTCTCCTATAGACAGATTTAAATAAGAGAATTGAATTGAATTGAATGGTCCTCGCAGGTATGAACATATTCAGCCGGCAGTTTCTTTCTCAGCACTCAAGTGTCTCATTCCATCCTACAAATCGTAAGCTACCGTGCTCCACCTTAGCTCGGTATTTCATCAATAATAAGTGTAAACAACTTGTATATTTTCAAAAGCTTTTGTAAGTTGCAAATGGACCCATGAACTACTTACTCGTTGAAAATAGACCACGGCTATAAATACACAAATGGCCCTCCCTTTCACATTTGGTTGACATGGTGCACAATTTATTCCAAGTTTTAACAATGTTAATGAGTCACATTTTGGGATATCAGCTTCCAACCCGAATAAGCATCAAACGGAGCATTAAATTTTGCAAGGATTCAGCATTAACTATTTGCTCTTGTATAAGAAAAAGGCCTCTTAGTCCACTTTCTGGTCTGGAAAGTGGGTCGACGCGCGGAGCGCGGAGGCCCACTTGACAGCCCAGAAAGTGGACTAAGAGGCCTTTGTCCTAACGTAAAGGACGGTTATGTCCTGTTCTGCGCAATAACTTCTTTTACTCTCTTCATTGTTGGCGATGGCGCTCTGCCGGCTATGTTGCTCGCCATGTTTCTTGACGGTCTAAGGCTGATGTTTCTCAAGCTTATCAGCTTCTTTGGCGATGGCATCAACGCCTTATCAAATTTCTAGCAGCTCAGCTCTTGAATCCGACCATTGAAGGCATAGTTTTAGCATATATAGATTTCACACAAGCTGATAACCAGGATCCAAAATTAAACACAGATTGCATTGCCTTAAAACCAAATCAGACAACCTAATGAGTGCAAGTCAATTGCTGGATACTTTCTCTCTTTAGCATCAAGATGACTTATTAATTGGAAGGTGTGTTCTGCACAGTGGGCCAGGAAGGCTTTGAACGTCTTCCATGGAAAATCATTTCAGAAGAAGAGTGCTCCGAGCTCCCTCTCTGGTTGATCAAGTTGCTGATTCTTCCTCCAAGCTGGTGCTCCTGCGCCAAATCAATTTGGGGCAATTTGAGGGTGAAGCCCTAGATTTCCCAGTTCGAGTTAATGTGCATACAACTAGGATTTGGAACGAGATGTTTCTTGGACTCCAAACACACTTAAACTGGTGGAAAGTTGCAACCATATCACAATTGCTCCACCTGATAAGACACAAGGGATGGAAGCAACAATTCGAAATTTTCTTTGGGGAAGAAAAAATGGGTGCCTTTCTCAAAATTCCTTGGTGGAAGTGTAAGAGGGCAACAAAAGGAGGAGGTATATGCATGATAGACATAGGCCTTCAGAGCAAAATATTACTGGCAAAATTCATCTAGAATATCATAGATGAATTACGAGATTCACATGTCTACAACTCATTATTCAAGCTTTAATATTCTCCTGTAGACATAATAATATCGTACAAATGTCCCTTCCATGGTCGTTTTTTGATGGTTCAGACCATGTCTTTTTTGTTTTTGAAGAACTGTGTCATTACTATATTAAAAGAATGGTAACATTACAAATCGAGTGAGGAGGAAGGAGAACTGCCCCAAAGAGACAGCGATACCTCGACACTCCACAACAAACTCACAAAGAAACTGCAACTCTTCTGCTGTACAAACTGTCCATCACCATTACAATACCCAAGAAGTCCCGCCAAATGGCAAACTTCCGCTCTGCTAATCCTGGGAACACCAGAAAGCTCTGAAATAGCTTGTACCTGAGTCGAGGAACCAGAGAGGCTATTGGCTGTTGAATCCCCTGAAAGATCCATGCAAATGGTGTGTCTGAAGATTAAGCATGCAAATAGTAGACATTGGTATATTAGTGAGTCCTTCAACGTGCCAGAGGCGTGATCTCAAAGATAGAAACTGACTAAGTGACTGATTGATACTAGAAATATGAGATACATATGTACTTTTTATATTTTTCCGACCTCCAAGTTACTATTCCATAGATAATTCAAATTGTAGCACCCTTGTCACTCTTGTCCTTGCTCCATGGTTATCCAACTTGATAAAACCTTCCTAACTCATAATATTCATCTCTGAACAACATTTCATTTTTAGATAGTCGTGACTTACAGAGAGTGGTCTTCTTAATAGGCCACACTTCCACCACCACACCCTCTTTCTCCCGTACTCCTCATAAAACTAGCGCTTCTCTACCTTTGACTTGCCAAAGATGGCTTGACCAAATAAAATAAATGTTCAAGAATCAAAACAAAACATCTCATTGAAGAAGATATTCCTAAAATATTCCCACAACAAACGAAGGTTTGCCAAAAGGGCAATTGCCAGTTGCCATATTGTTAAATTGGACTGGTCTGGACTGGGGTGCATTTTGAGGATTGCGGTTGGGCTGTGCAGGCTGTATGTTTTCTCGCAGTACTTGAACCGTACTTGCAGTAAGAGGCATTGTTGCATCGAAAAGAACGCTTACCTGTTGTTTGGCCCTTTATCCAATGAGATTGTGACACGTGTTACGTGATCTAACCCTGAAACTTGAGCAGAAGAACGAAGGCGTTCGTTGATTTTTACCTTCGATTCTGCTTCTTTTACTTCAATTCTGCTTCTTTTACTTTGATTCTTCATCCCAGAACAGCAGGTAAGCGGATCTTTTCATTAGGGCGCGTCGGCTCCCTTTCCAGGCTAGATATAAGCCCAATGGGCCTTTCCCTTATACGTAAAGTGCAGTTACAAGTAGTTTAGGGCTTAAAAAATTACAGAATGCTGGGTAGAATAGTAGAACATCGACCATAATCCGTTGTACCCAAAAAGAAAAAGAAAAAGAAAAAGAAAAATTAGTGCCAAAGTTGTTGTTCAGCACATATTATTGGTACTATTCCTGTAAAACAAAAGCATGAGAAGTGGCGCTATATGAGTGGCTTATGGACCTGCATTACCGCTCTTTACCTAGTAAGCTTAACACTATATCCCGTGGTATATTCTTTTGGTGCTTCCTTGTGGTTTGGTAGCTAGCCCTTTAGCTTAGCAATTTGGAAGTGTTGTTGAAGCCTCTATCTATCTTCTATCTCTGAGCGCCTCCCTCTGAGCGCCTTGGGCGCCAGGCACCTAGGCCTAGCGCTGGCGCCTATCTGTTTGGTTTCAGCGGTGGCTTAGGGCCATCGCCTTCTTGTTCTGATGAAGCACTTGCGCTAGTCCCTGTTTCGTCTTGTTTCAGCGCCGCGGAGTGGTTTTGTGGATTAGATCGCCTAGGTACCAGTGGCGGTTTTGGTGGTCTGTGTCCCCTAATTGCACCAGCACCCAGGATGGAGGACGATCGGGAGAGCACTTGGTGGAGGAACAAATGCTTGTTGCGCTGTGGGTGGAATTGTGGTTCTATCTCATGGAGTTAGGGCGCGATTTCCACCTACAGCACAACAGCATGGATTTTTGGATCTGTGGGCAGCTTCGACTATCATGGCTACGGTTTTTTCCCATAGGGGTTTTTTCATCCGGGCCGTGATGGCCGGGTTTGTTGTTCACGGGCTTCGGCCCATCTGTACTGTTTCCAGGACTTCGGTCCCCGTATTGTTTAAGGAATTCGGTCCCCTTGTACTGCCTTTGTGCCGTCGCATGTTCAATTGGATGCTGCCTTTGTGGCGCGACGTTAAAATATATATCTTATCTTATCTTATCTAATGTGATTTTGATATGACCTCAAAATAATGCATTTTCCTAGAAACCTGCAAAATTGAGTGTTGTATTTTCGGGACTGTCAGGGGCATGGTTTGGACAAAGATTTTTGGAATGTATTGTATTTTATTTCATATTTTTTTAAGCATTTGAGATGCTTAACGATGCAAACGGGTCTTTGACTGAATCGGGACTCCTCTTCCGATGGTTCCAGAAGGGAAATCTGTGTTGAGTAGATGGATTCGCAGACAGGTTGTTTGTGCATGCCGGTTGTGTCGGGACTCTTGGACGAAGGAGCAGAGGAGCAATTCGGAGAATGGAAGCGTAGGGTGAGTTTGATGATTCTTCCTTCTGTTTTTGTTTGATGTGAATGTATTGTGGTCATGGAGATGCGTAGGGCTGCACGTCTGAAGTTGCATGTGTATAAGATGTCGCTGCTTGTAGTCATTAGGGATGTGTCTTCATGCGAGCAATGCAGGAATGATGGAGTTGATGTGTTCCATGCATTAGACTGTGAGGGGCGGAGGCCAAAGAGCAGTAGAGATGGGGTGTAGGAGAGCGGTGATGGAGGTTAGAGATGTGGGAATTAACTGGAGTGCAAGGAAGAGCACATCCTTTGATATTCTGGTAGGCGGTCAGGGGAGGTTTGACAGTGGTGATAGTATGGGTCTACAGCCACAGAATTCATATCCCATGCCTGTCGCTCATAATAGACAAGCTGCTATGTCAAGTCCTCAGAATGCGCAGCCTGGTAGCTCCTTGAAACATCCTATGCCAGTTCTAGAGAACCTGCAGTTTTGGAATTCGTCTCAGTCTTCTATGCCACTCCCTCGTGTATTTGAGGACCGTGGCCCTTTTTTGTTTCCAGACTCAGCAGGAAAGAGTTGCAAGAAAGAGGTTGTTGGAGGTTTCTCATGAGAGGCAAGGGTAGAGTGGGTGGTAGAGGAAGAGGGAGAGGTAGGGTGTGACTATCTCTGAGCCCATTGAGGATCCATCTCTGCAAGACGCTGCTGGAGAGGGAATCACATATGTGAACAAGGGAAGAGGTGGGAGGCAGGGACAGGGAAGGGGAAGGAAAAGCCGTGGCTTGCTAGAAGAGCATTTGAGCCAAGACATTGCTGGCGGAGCTGGGGAGGAAATAGTGGATGTTCCTTCAGTCTTGGATGTATCTGTGACTATTGTGTTCGGATGAGCAGATGTGCTTGTATCTCTCTACGAGAGGATGGTGGAGTTTATGAAATTGAATTACAAGGCAGATGTTGTTGCGTTGGAGAGAGGGTCCTCCTTGGACCACTTACATGTGCAGGTGCTCTTTAGGTTGGATGGAAAGACCCCTGCCAGTGTCAACGTGTGGATTAAAAGTTTTCTGGACTGGAACCAGAAGAGGCCTGCAGGAGCAATCATCCTTTGCAAGGTGCTAACTGGAAGCAGGTTGCACGGCTTCGAAGGAATAGTTGGCCATTGCCTCAAAGACCTTGGGAAGCTTCATTTTAAAGTCGATCTGCACAACGCAACAGCAGATCAAGTGAAAATTGGGAAGGAATTGTATGCCCTGTATGGGGCGGGTGATTTGAAGCACCTGATCATTCTGGATAACAGGAACATTATGGGCAGAGCATTTCATTACCTCTGCTATCATGCGAGGAGGTTTAGAACTGCATCATTTATACACATTGTAAAGTGCATGCTCCAGACTGCCAAATTCCGTCTAGCGAGTTCTTGGGTTCTGCCTAATAACTCGGCTTACGTCTCACTTGAACGCGTGCAGGCAGCGTGGCGCATAATGCTAGCGGCTGAGCACTGTGCTTACAAAGATGTACGAATGGCTCTATTTGGCACTCAGCCAGGAATTGTACCGATGGAGAAAATTGGAAAGAGAAGAAAGCAGATGTGGGATAATGTAGACAACTTTGGGGATAGGGAGGAGAGTGGTGGTGGTGGCAGCAGCGCGGATGAATTTATATTTCAGATAGTGGTGTGCGTCCTCCATCTCCAGACATTCCTTTCCCTGATGCAGACTTGATTCCCTTGTATATGCACAATTGGGAATGTGATGTGGGATGAACTGGTAGACTATTTTTTGTGTGGAATTGATAGGATTGATCTTACTGACATTGCTTTGTGTTCCTTGCAGATGTGAATGATGGCGGGAATGTAAATAATGTGAACAATGGAGACCATGAACTGGTTGTGATCAGTGATAGCTCAGCGGATTCGACATCTGAGATGCAGTCCACTGTTGAATGTGGAAGGAGAGAAGAAAGGCATGATACAGCTGGTTTGTTGCAGGAAGCAGATGATTCCGTGGGGGATATCTGTGAGGGTGTACATCAATTACGTTTTGCTCTTGCGAAGACGCTTGAGCGTATTCAAGGAGGGATAGATTTCTTGGAGCAGCAAGGCATGTTAGAAGCTGCTGTGATGCGCCGACATCTGAACCTTTGTAGAGGCATGTTGCTGAGGGAACTCCGGGAGCTAGAAATTCTGAGGCGCCGTCATGATCCTGGCGTTGCTTACCCGAAGCGCGGGAACATGGTTGACTGAATTACCTTCATCTTGTGCAATACGTTCTGTGTGCTGTTGTCCTTAAGGAAGCGTTGCTTTGTTATGCCGTTAGTGTTGTGTACAAAAGTTAATATAAATGCCGATGGCAGTATGTATGTAGTATATATTTATTGTATAACAGTTTATGGGCAAATGTTGGTAGCTTGTTTACTGGAAGCACCCTTGTTGCAAATTATAATGTTGATTAGGGGAGGGGCGCTAACAATGCCGCATGTTCCATCATTGGCATAATCAAAATTAGAATGGCATCTCTCAAGTTTTAAGTGATACTTCCAAGTATTAGAAAGAATTAACTCAGTCTACAGACTTTTCTTTCAAGCATAGTGCATCAATGATGGTGCAACCCTGCTCCATTGATGGAGCAGATACATAAGTCGAT
>JAANSK020288524.1:0-10607 GCA_011763485.2 Isoetes engelmannii | reverse complement strand
GTGGGGGGTGGGGGGGCGCAGAACAACTGCTTTCAAAAATTTTGTATCGGAGAATTCAAAATTTGCATTCAATGCAGGCAGCCAGCACCCCGCAGTGGACAAGCAAGTGGAAAAGGGAGACGCCGCATGCGGTGTTACATGCGGCGTTCCGGCGCACAACCCAACACCTTACCAAGATAAGAAAGAAGATGTGATAATGGGCCTACAACGCCTCGCTAATGGGAAGACAACAGATTTGGATGGCATGCAGATAGAGCTTCTCAAATGGGCTGAGGGTCCAAGAATGGTACCTGTCTTGACAACATTATTTAATAGAACACTGCAAGAAGGCTTTCCTTCCCAGTGGACTGCTAGTAAAAATGTCCCGATATACAAGACAGGTGGTCCTTACTGCCCAGCCAACTATTGCACGATCATGGTCAACTTCCTCTTTGCAAAATTATTAGCTTGCATCCTGGAGCAACGGTTGACAATATGGGAAGAGGATGAGGAGGTCCCTGCTCTCATACACGCAGGTTTTCGGCCCAGACACTTCACAATTGACCATATCTTCACTCTCAGAACCCTGACTGAAGATAGCAGGAATCGTCGCCAAGACTTGTACTGTTGCTTTGTGAATTTCGCAAAAGCTTTTGACATTGTGCCTAGGGATAAGTTGTGGGACAGATTGAGGCAACTAGGGGCCCCTGTTGGCTTGCAAAATGCAATATACAGGTTATATGAGGCATGCTCAGACCGTCTGACATCATCGGAACAGTCTGTCATTAGTAATATTGGAGTGCGCCAGGGTTGCCCCCTTGCCGACACTCTTTGACCTCTACATTGATTAGTTGGGAGATTGGCTTGTTGAACATGGAGGGGCGAGTGCTCAACTCACGCATCACATAGTTCGGCAACTCATATACCCTGACGATGTAGACCTCTTGGCCCACACTCCAGAAGACATGCAATGTCACTTGGATGCTCTAGACACTTTCTGTCAGTTCACTGGCATGCGGGATTGGCCAAAACTAGAGTGCTGCTAGTTTCATCCTACCGCCAACCAATGCCTCCCTCCCTCACTTATGTACCAGGGACAGAATGTGGAGGTAGCTCCGACCTACAAATATTTGGGAATTGAGTTTTCTACTACCACACACTGGGACGCTTCCATCAAATTATGCGTCACAGCAGGTTGGAAAGCACTAGATGCCATGCAGAACAACAGTCACAAGGCAGAACTGTATGCTTGGGGTCATCAGGCACACCTGTTCAGGGCCTTAGTCGAGCCTGTTCTCTTGCACGGGTGGAGGTGTGGGGTCCGGTAATATCCCTCGCCACCTGGAATGATCTAGAACAGGTACAGAAGGCCTTCTTGGCATGAGCACTTGGGGTGAAGTTCGCAGTTCCATATCAGATCCTGCTGTAAGAGACGGGTTTCTTACCCCTTCAGAGGGCCGCACTGGACTGTCATATTATTTACTTCCAGAAAGTCATTGGTATGAGGGGATGCCCGTTTGCCCAATCTTGCTTTAGCTGTAGCAATAGGCCCACAACACCTCAAAGCCTGCTGGAAGGACAAGCAAGCTCAGTGGTTCTCCCGATGGAATGTACAGGCACACATATGCATGCACGTATGAACAGAAAAGGATCATGATCAATTCAGGCAGTATCTTGAGGCTTGCTTCCTTAGCAAATTCTGGGTTGCAGATGCACTGGCACATGTCAAGCTGGCACACTATCGGTAGCAGGTTAATCCCATGCTCATCCAAGGCCCACAACACTATTTGCATACTCATTTGCCTCTGAAGAGGCGAGACTGATAACTTCCATCTGAACGGGTGCACGTCACCTCCGGATTAAGACAGGACGATGGACCTGAGAGGCACGCGAGGACATGATCTGTCACTGTTGCCAACAGGGAGCCATTGAAGATGGATGCCATGCACTTTAGACCTGCCAAGCATTAGATCATATCCTAGCACAGTATGTTCAGTTAGTTGTGCATGGCCAGCCATTGCATGAGCTATTGAACGCGACCTCTGTGGGCTTGTTGGGCTCATATCTTCAAGAGGTAATGGATACACGGACTCGGTTGTGTCCGTTGGTGCGATATTGAATGACATTGTATTATTGTACAGTATGCCAGCATACTTATTACTGCCAAGGTTTTTCCCTCCAAAACCCTTCGGGGCGGAGGTCTTTTATCCTGACAGTAATCGGCTTGATGCTCTCTTTGTTTAGGTCCCATAGGCCAATTGGTCTCCATGGACGATAAAACATCTATTCTACCTAATTTGAAGGAAACCCATTGCTTTGCTATTAAGTAAGATGAGGACTCTAATATAATAATAATATATTATTGTATATATAAAATATAAAATATGTTAATATGGAAAAATGACAGGCATATTTACATTTATAGCCCTTCAATTGACGTATAAAATTTTTTTACCCTTCGATGTGATAGGCACTATAGTAATTTTTTGCCCTTCATTTGCAAGGCACTTTTTTTTTTCTTACCCATTTTGATGGGCAAAACGGCCAAAAACAGGCATGAAAGCCGCCAAATTTATTCCCTAGACCGGACTCTAAGGAAAATTACAAAATACCCTTTTTTTTCTTTTATGAAGTTCATCAAATACCCTTGAGTTTTGATAATTTCGTGGCAGATCAACGTATATAATACATACCCTCAAATGCCATCTGGTTTTCCTTATTTCATATAAGAAGTATAGAAAGTTTGTGTTTGGGGATAGTGTTGGGCAACTTTTTAGGCCTCGTATTAAAATATCCTATGGTTAATTGGCCAATCGAGTGAAACTTTTCCTTGTCTTAATAAAACCTCCTCCTTTTTCTTGTCTTAATACAAAAGCATCAAAAACATGCCCAAAAATTTCCTACAACATGCTAACTTAAATGAAAAAATTTATTCACAACTGGTTGGATTTTGCCCAACACTGCTTATGGGATATTACGTGGAATATCCCTCACGAGATACCTTATGGATATTGTGTGAAACCCTCACAGGATATGACGTGGGCTAAGCTCCTAGAAAGGAGACACTACTTGGAGACAAAGACATATTACAATTTGTAAACTAGACCTGAAATCAGGCAAAATGTCATGGTCATTATGGAATATTATTCATGCAAAGGCAGTTGCACAGTTTGCACTATTGTGGATAGGATGGGCACATGTGCAGGTATGATGTTTGCGCCATGGCAACAGTTTTGTTGTCGATGTTGTAGCTGGTGAATCCCTCCTCGAATATAAAATGAAGGTGTATATCACCTCTGGCAGTAGAAAAACCCAAGTTGTTCCTCATTTCTTCAAGATGAGAAGAAATGAAAAATCAGGTCGATGTTCTTCCAGGGAGTCCTCTGAAAGTTGGGAAGAAGTCCAAGAATACAAATATCAAATATTAGATCGGGAAGAAGTGATATTTTTTGTGAGGATGGAAGCTTTCTGTGGGTGGTCTAAAGTTATTAGCAAACTATCATTGATATAGTAATGCAACATGTGAACTTTGAATGCGAAGCATGCAATTGAAATTACAAGAGGTAAGAGCAGCGAAATTGCTAAAATACTTTTACCATTGTCCCTCTGACAATGTAGCCATGATATAAGTGGAAAACATACCTTTACGGCTGTCTTAACACAGAGTTGTCTCAACATGAACTCAAATGGGTTGATCTGCAGCTTCTTTTTAGAATTCGACCTAGGATGCTAAATAACAAATTTGATTGACTTCCACTATGATATTCCTTAGTAGTGTACATCTAAGATAAAATAAATTTAAAATTCTAAATTTGGCCATTGTCAAATACGGCCACTATAAGTAATGGGTGTAAGTAAAATTTTCAATGTGGTTTGTATTTCATCGATCATCATGCATATATGATTTTTCATCAATTTTTTAATTCATAGATGTCGTAATATGTGATGTTAACTAGCTATGCCAAAAAAAAACCCAACAGCACACCAATGTGTAATTGTGGAGTAATAATTCTTTTAATTTGGGTTGTCAAAAGTTTTAATGGACTCATTTGGGTTCATGAAAGCTTGGGCTTTCGTTTATTCTCGTAACAAAATGTCTAAGCCTTCACGCCAATCCTCTTTAACTAGGTACACGGTTCAGAAATGTTGCAGAAGCTCCCTTCCTCACTTTGGTACAGAAACCAACTTCTTTGTATGTTCCAAAATCATAGACAGAAAAATCTAACTGTTCCATAGATGACTAAAGAGTTGGATTATATTTTCCCAAAATCAGGTATCTAGAAAATTCATAAACATTTAAAGCCATCAGACCTACTTTAGACCGTGACTTTGACTTTGTTAGAGATATATCTGCATGCAAATCTGCCTACAGATGCAAGAATTATCACAAGCAGACCTACCATCGAGTTTGGGTTGTTGTAAGTTGCCAGATCAAAATTGTTAATATGAAATACTAGACACAAGCTGTCTACAATGCTGTAACAAGAGACACAAGAAGTTATCACCGCATCAACTTTCCCAAACCATCAAAATGTGACATAAGACACAAGAAATTCTCAGTCTGTATTCGTAGTAGCTTCTTTGCAAATGAAGGTATTTATGAACAAATTAGAAAATACAACTTGGTAATCTGAGAATCAACAATTGTGGATCATCGCGCACAAGGGTTAAAGGAGATTTTCCATCATCTACTTAACATAGACTACTTGTTGTACAAAGACAGCTTGTCAATTGTTCCTCAAACACCAGGACCTACTACTCCAAGAAAGATTCACAAATGATTTTTTTCAAAAGCAAGCTGATAATAAGAGCTGCTTACTGTAGCCCTGCTCTTTATTTCATAAGTTTAGCAATAAGTCACATAATTCCATCCCATCATCAATTCATCCATTCTTTAGTTTAAAATTTCTTATCAAGCCCGAAACCAACAATTCCTAAATACAGCTTGTCTTTACACTTATTTAATCCCCCAAAACCCAATACTCCGTCTGTCTATCTTGCTTTTGAAAAAGCACAAACCTCTGCAAATCATTACACTAAGTTTTACCTTGCAGTCCTTATACATTCCAACTAAAAAATACCCAAGGAAGCTTCATCATGCTACAATTTTCAACCTCATAAAGTCATCAATATGCAAAAGCCCATTAATATTGCCCACAAAAGTAACAAAATCCTCAAGACATAGTCACACCAAACTTGTCAAGTGCAATATCCAACAAAGGATTTAAAGCAACATATGTCGCCTACAACACTTGGTCTATAACAATTGATCTAGCTCTATTAGCCATAACATGTGAATGCATCGAGTCCAAGCACCATCTAGCCCATCACATTTCCATGCCAGGCAACTAGAGGACCACTATCTGCAAGCTATCTATACCCTATGCTAATAAAGAAACCAAAAATGCAAAGAACCCTAGCATAACCCTCAACACTTAAGCAATACTCTATTGTACCAAGTAACTCTTTGGCTAATACATATATCTATTCAGCAAAAAACCAACACAGAAAGCACAAATACACAATTGACACCCTAACACCCTGCTTTATCCTTTAAGACCATATTATCCCAACCTTGGTAACACCAAGCCGTGCATGCAGATCTCCATGCAATTGACATGCTCCTGCACTATCTCGCAAAGTTTAGCACAAAAATACCACCTGTACTAGCACTTTCTAAACACCGAATGACTCACAGTAGAACCTATTCATATCATGCAGAACATCTACATTTCTGTCATATTGCCCTTTAAATCTATTGCGACTAAACTCTAATATGTGACTCAATGTATAGCTTCCATTCATTGTGACCATATTGAAGCACTTTACAGGCCCTTTACCATATTCTCTCTTTATCTGACATAATATGTTCTTATAATGTTGTGTTACGTTTATCTGGACCGTCGATCCGAGATCCTACGGTCCAGGTCAGTTGGGACGAATCCTACGGTGCACACTGCTTTGGGCATTGTATGTAAGTGATCCTACGGCCTAAGTTGTTCGCGATATGGGCCGTCGATTCGAGATCCTACGGTCTACGTCGCTTTGGGACGAATCCTACGATGCACACTGCTTTTGGCATTGTATGTAAGTGATCCTACGGCCTAGGTTGTTCGCGATTTGGACCGTCGATCCGAGATCCTACGGCCCACGTCGCTCTTACATACTTTCAATCTGGACCGTCAATCTGAGATCCTATGGTCCGAATTGTTCTTGATCCTACGGCTCAGATTGCTTGCTCAAGTTGCTTTGGATCCTACGGTCCAGATTGATCTTGATCATACAGAAGTTGCTTTGGATCCTACGGTCTAGATTTAAGGCTTTTTTTTTAAGTCAATGGCTGAGAGGCTGCCACGTGGTATGATCTTGGCCCTTGGTATTTCAATTGGTCTTAAGGGAAGCTTTTAAAATTTTTTAGATTATTTAGAGGATTTGAACCCCTGCCCCCATCACCCCCACAAAAGGGGTCTGGGAAAAATCCTTTAACCAACTCTCTGCATATCCATTATTGAATATATTGTTCTTTTTTTATTGTTGAGCTTATCTGAAATGGTAATGATATATCTCTTAAAGTATTCTAGAATGTTCTAGAAAGTTCTAGAAAGTTCTAGAATGTTCTAGAAAGTTCTAGATGCTTGTGATTAAGCACCTCAATCTATGGTTGAGGATCCACTGACAAACCGTGGTTCCCCAAGGCGTAAAATGGTCCTCTAACCATTGAGGTTGCCAGGCGTAAAATGGTCCTCTGACAAATGGCCAGGGTTGATGAGTTCATATTATGAGAGGTACTCATATTATGAGAGGTCTTCATCAACCCTGCAACATAGCAAACGGATTAGAATCAAAAAGGTTTTTAAGGAGGTAGCTCACCACCCAACCGGGTCCTTCAGGAAATCATTATCCTTAACGTTGAGAATCCATTATCTCAGCCTGTTATGCACTTGGAAAAGGTCTGAAGACAAAGCTTAGGAAGGCACGAGATTTGGAAAACAAGAATGGGCATGTTTGTTGTGCAGTCCAGTTTGACCCACTGCCACTCTTTCAGCCATATCTCGCGAACCGCAAGACATTTGAGGATGAGCGAACCCAATCCGGAAACTAGACTCCGGTAGCTTTTCAGAAAGCACTGGCACGCTATAATCCGACTTATAATTGCGGAGATATACCCTTCTGAAGTTGGCCTTTCAAAAATTGTTTTTTTTAGATTGGGATATTTTTTAAGCAATAAGCTTGACTTTTTATACAAGGATAAGAAATAAAGTTTGAGGCTTAATATTAGGGCTACGCCAAGTTATATTGAATGCATAACAGTGGACCACATCCCCGAACTATTAGGGAAACCATCATATCAAGGTCAATTGATACGACACCTTAATTATCGTGCCCCAACCAACTAGGCAAAAGCGTCTAGACGTTGAGGTTTGACCCTCTACATGTGATAATTAGGTGCCGCCTCCCCAAGATCCTCTCGAGTAGTCTCCCATGGGCCCCAAACCATATCAATTCCTCCCCTCCTCGGAATGCTCGCCCTCGAGCATATGGGACTTACATCATTGGCCCATGAGACAATTTACCAATTGGGCCGCTCTCATGGAGACTTGAACTTGAGACTCGGCTCTGATACCAAATGTTACGCACTGGCACCCCTAGTAATAACCAACTCCCCAAAAGGGCGGATCCTTCAAGGAAATCGTTATCCAATGGGCCCCAACCTTTTCAGGCTTTATCCCATACCCTACAGACCATATCAATTCCTTCCCTTCCTCGAGATGCTTACAAATCAAATTCCTGCATCGGATGCATTAGCAGAGGACATGTCTACCATGCTTGAACAAGTAAGGGAAAGGATGCAACGAAGTAATATGGCTCTAAGGTCAAGATTAAGCAAGCGCATGAGGAAAGTAGTATTCAAACCTGGGGACTGGGTCTGGATACATTTGCATAAGAAAAGATTAAGGAAAATGGGGCTTAAGTATCTCAAATTGGCTTTAAGATACTATGGACCATGCCAGGTGGAAGCTAAAGTTGGAGAGAATGCTTATAGATTGCGTTTGTATGGGAAATGGACTTCTTTACATCCTGTTTTTAATGTGGTTTTGCTCAAACCTTACAAGGCAGGGAAAATTTTAAGGATCCTAAAATTTTTTCTAAGCGCTATGAAATGACGCAAATGAAGTAGAGTATGAAATGACCATTTTTGCTATATTTTTCCAACATATGTCTAACCTAAATGGCAATTCCTTCTTCAAATGTTTAGCGTTTGAAGTGGCCAAATCTAGAAAAACAACTTATCTATATAACCAATAATGTATTTCTAACACCTCAATTTACATACCCACATAAATCTAACAACTAAGGTCATAATGGACCCAAATGAGGTAAAGCAATCGAACTCCTTGCTACCAGGAGTACAATTCATTTATAAATAATTTCTTATGATATGTAATACCTATATTTAAAATAAGTATAGGTATAGAAAATTGTTACTCTCTAAGGAAGGCCCTATACTAGAGATGGCCATTTCCTTGGCCAATCTCTTTCATCCCTGGAACTCAAATGGCCAAAATTTTGGTATGTCTCAAACCACCAAATAATGAATTGGCCATTCCAACCTCCTAACTGCCAGTAAACTGCTACAAAATGGCGAATTTGCAGCTACTACATAGCTAACTCATCCTACTCAAGCCGGCCATGGGATTTTTATAAAATAGACAATTTGGGGCCAAATGGCCCGCCAAGGCCACTAAAATTTTCGCTGTTACAAGGGTAAAGAAATTGCTCCTGAAGTATTGCAGCAGATAGAGCATTCAGATCCTCCAGTTATCAAGGGAGAAGAAGAAATTTTAGAGCCAGAGAAAATTCTAGCTCACTAGGATCATCAGACAAGAAGTTCTACATATCGCAGATATTTAATGAAGTTTAAGTTTCGTCCAGCCAGTGATG
Source organism: Isoetes engelmannii (assembly GCA_011763485.2). Taxonomy (NCBI): domain Eukaryota; kingdom Viridiplantae; phylum Streptophyta; class Lycopodiopsida; order Isoetales; family Isoetaceae; genus Isoetes; species Isoetes engelmannii. Next base: position 1,685 of record JAANSK020288524.1, on the reverse strand, counting down.
CAGTTTGGTTCAATGCACAACAGCTTCTTGAGTATCCAGATATTTTACAGAGTTATGAACGTTCTGTTTACCAGGAACAAGAAGTTAACAACAACTGAGAGCAATTATTCACTACTATTGTTTCTTGCATTACCTTATAATTGCAATTCCTATTTCGCGCCATTTTTCTTGAACCAAACTCCCATATCTTCCTTATGTTTTCACCTTCAAAACCTAAACTTTTCCTTTGTTTATTTGATATTAAGTGTTGGGGGTAAAAGTTCCTCTAATGGCTGAGGATCCACTGACAAACTGTGGTTCCCCAAGGCGTAAAATGGACCTCTAACGATTGAGGTTGCCAGGCGTAAAATGGTCCTCTGACAAACTGAGGTTGCCAACCGAATGCTTGAGGTCAAGCATTTTAAAAAAAAGGAGGACCTTGATATGATGGTTTCCCTAGTAGCTCGAGGGTGTGGTCCACTGTTATGCATTCAATATAACCTTGGTATAGCCCTAATATGAAGCCTCAAACCTTATTTTTTATCCTTGTATTAAAAGTCAAGTTTATTGTTTAGAAAATATCCCAGTCTAAAAATAACAATTTCTGAAAGGCCAAACTCAGACGGGTATACCTCCGCGAGATATGGCCGAAAGTGTGGCCGTGGGTCAAAGTGGACTGCACAACAAAGATGCTCGTTCCTGTCTTCCAAATCCCCTGCCTTCCTAAGCTTTGTCTTCGGACCTTTCCCAAGTGCATAACAGGCTGAGATAATGGATTCTCAGCATTCAGGATAACGATTTCCTGAAGGACCCGGTTGGGTGGTGAGCTACCTCCTTGAAAACCTTTTTGATTCTAATCTGTTTGCTATGTTGCAAAGTTGAACCTTAATTATCTTGCACAACCAACTGGGCAAAAGCATCTAGACGTTGAGGTTTGAACATCTATATGTGAGCATACGGGACTTACATCATTCGCCGATGGGGCAATTTACCAATTGGGACGCTCCCATGGAGATTTGAACTCGAGACTCGGCTCTGATACCAATTGATACGACACCTTAATTATCGTGCCCTTAACCAACTGGACAAAACCATCTAGACGTTGAGGTTTGACTCTCTATATGTGATAATTAGGTTCCTCCTCCCCAAGATCCTCTCGAGTAGTCTCCCATGGGCCCCAAGCCATATCAGCATCTAATTATCATATCTAGATGGTCAAACCTCAACGTCTAGACGCTTTTTCCCAGTTGGTTGGGGCACGATAGTTAAGGTGTCGTAGCAATTGGTATCAGAGCCAAGTCTCAAGTTCAAGTCTCCATGAGAGTGTCCCAATTGGTAAATTGCCTCATGGGCGAATGATGTAAGTCCCATATGTTCCGAGGAGGGGAGGAATTGATATGGTTTGGGGCCCATGGGAGACCACTCGAGAGGATCTTGGGGGGCGACATCTAATTATCACATCTAGAGGGTCAAACTTCAACGTCTAGACGCTTTTGCCCAGTTGGTTGGGGAACGATAATTAAGGTGTCGTATCAATCACAAATTCAGATTAGTTACCTCCGATAATATGAACTCATCAACCCTGCAACATTGCAAACGGATTACAATCAAAAAGGTTTTTTAAGGAGATAACTCACCACCCAACCGGGTCCTTCAGGAAATCGTTATCCTGAACGCTGAGAATCCATTATCTCAACCTGTTATGC
>JAANSK020288513.1:0-10607 GCA_011763485.2 Isoetes engelmannii | reverse complement strand
TTGCTAGTTTGGGTTATTCCCCTAATTATTTAATAACTATAATGTTTGCTAATTAATTAAATGAATAATTAATAAATATGACACTTTAGCTTAGCTAATATGCTTAACTTAATATTCGTAGGCGCCCCCTAGGCTAAATGACATGTATTCCCATAGTCATTAGTGACGTGGCACCGTATTTATACCCATATAAATACGTGGAACGTCACAGCCGTAATGCACTTGTTTCTCTTTGTATAGGTCCCATAGGCCAATTGGCCTCAGTGGACGATACAATATTATTCTATTCTATTCTATTCTTAAAAAAACATAAACAAACATCGCAATAGTAGAAGTTCAACGGTCACATTTCTAATTTGTTAGCACATGCTGATTTTCGACTTTTGCTAGCATTTTCAATATTGAATTCTTTGCTCATCAAAAATACTGTCTAGTATGCTCTTGGCCATGGGGTGTGGGCCCCGTTTTACGGACACAGTTATGAAACTTCATGGTCCGCGCGCGCTACAGTGGTGTGTCAGGGCGGGCCCTGTTCCTTCTTTTCTTTGGGAAGAGGGGTTCGGCAAGGGTGCCCTTTGGCTCCCTTCTTGTTCACTATTGTGGCGGAGGCATTGTCTCAGTTGCTCTTGTCTGCGGTAGAGGAGGGTGTGGTGGATGGTCTTCGGATGCAGGATGGCAGTGAGTAGATCATCAATCAGTTTGCAGATGACATTTTCCTCTTTCTCGTGGCGGAAGAGAGGAATTTGCGCAATGTTAAAGGTTTGTTGGATACGTTTCCTTTGGCTTCTGGTTGCGTTATGAATTGGAGAAGTGCTCAGCATTGTGGGCCCTGCAGAGTCCGCCTCCACCTTGTTTGTCTCTCTTTCCTTGGAAGGTGCTTCCGGGGAATGCATGCACCATACTTTTGGGTATTCCCTTTGGGGGTGACATCTCTCTGGGCAGAGTGTGGGATGAGATTCTTCAGGGTTTGCAAAAGCACCTTAACTAGTGGAAGGGTAGTAAGCTGTCCATGGCAGGTAGGATTACGGTGGCTAAGTCTGTGCTGTGTAACACTCATATATATACAGCGCCCGCCATGTTAGCTCCTGAGAGTAAGATGCAGGAGTTGGATAAGGTTGTTCGCAACTTTGTTTGGGGAGGGAATTCTGAAGGAGTGGTAGTTAAAGTGGCTTGGTGGAAGTGTCTTCACCCTCGGGAGGATGGGGGTTTGGCAATTCTAGATCTGGCATTACATACTAAGGTGCTGATTTCCAAGTTCATTTGGAGCATTCTTCACGAAGAGGCTTCTTCTCCAGGTGCTGTGTTGCTTATGCAGTCCTTTCACAGCTGGATTACTTTTGAGAAGCCGCTTGTTCCAGCACAGTTGCCTTGGGCTTTGTTGTATGGTCTCAAGCCTTTCCCGCATGTCTCCCTTTTCTCAAGGGCGTGTTGCGAGCTTGGGACCATGTGCGAGTGCTTTTCCATGTAGACTATGCTGCCGTCTACCACCACACCTCTCCTTTCCTGTGGGTCCCTTTGCCCCCTGCGCACTTGCCCTTGGCTGCCACCATGCAAGCCCGGACGCAGGCCCGTTGGACTCGGGCTACAGTATTCACCTTGGAGGATTGGTACTGGGATGGCCAGGTAGCTTCCTGGGAATTCTTTCGGACACGTTTTCGCTTTAGGGGCAGTGATCAGACTATCTGGGAGCAGGTGGTGAGTGCTATTCCGCGGCATATACCGCTCTTGCTCCAGGATGATGTGGTTGTTCAGGTTTGGAGGATCCACACGGATGTTGTTGGCTCATGTTTTGTTCAGTCTTGCTATCGGGTGTTCGTTATTCATGACACTCTTCCTCCCTCGGACAAGTGGTCTTTGCAGCTTCCGGGTTCACGTTGGCGTGCTGTCTGGACATGGACCTGGGACTCTCTCCCTTCTCCGAAGGTCAGGGTCCTTCTGTGGCAGGTGGTGCACCGTTGTATTCGGGTAAATGTCCTTGTGACCCGGTTTAGGCCAGGGGTGAGTCCTCTTTGCCCTTGTTGTGGCAGTCGGCGTGAGTCCATTGAGCATTGTTTGGTCTTGTGTCCCCACTTGCAAGGCGCCTGGGATTGGGTCAGGACCTTGTTTCAGGTCAGGCTGTCTAGCCAGCAGCTGCTTCTTCATCTATATCCTGCTTCTTGGTCCCCTCTTAAGCATCGAGCTTTGCATTTGTGTGTGGCCTGGTTGGTTTGGAAGCGGCGCCGTCTGTGGATTTTTCAGGGGATTCAACAGTCTTCGGCCTCCCTTGTTCCCCGGCTTAGACATAAGCTATTTTAGAGTTTCCTTGTGTTTTTTGGATCAGCAGAGAATAAGTTCTTCATCTGGTGAGACCTTTTGAGGATTGTGGATGAGAATGGTGAGTTTGTACATAATCAGTGATGCAGATGGAATTGCTTTTGTGTGGCGTCATTTTTTGCGGAATGTTGAGGTATTTCTGCTTCTTCGGGGCAATCTCTTTTCCTCGTCACTCGGTTTGTACCATTATTATTCTTTAATACATTGGTGACTTAGTGCTTCAAAAAACATTATCTAGATGTTATAAATGTCATTCCCTTTTTTAACACTTACTTTAAAATTCATTCATTTTCTGAAGATAAACCCAATATTAGCCTGACTAGATGTAACCAACATTATCTAGACATTATAAAACTTCCTTCCCTTTGTAACACTCACCTCTGTTTTCTTTATAATATACATTCATTTTCTTAGCACGAAGTCAATATTAGCCTGGCTAGATGTTCTCAACGATTTCATAGTTTTTAACTTATGCTCCATGAAAAGTTCAACGCCGGGCAAGGAAGGACAGAAACATCAAACCGAAAGCACACTACTGAAGACCACCACTTAAGCTGAAGACTATTTTCTGTTTCTGAGGATAGAGTCGAAGACCAAAAATACTTTTTTAAGTCTCTGTTTACCAAGACTTTTTATATGTCTGACAGTTTAGTACTTGCATGTCTTTTATAGGCCAAGTTTTTACTGCTTTATGAAGCATAAGACTGCTAAAAATTTTCAGGGTTACACTTTCCCTTAAAAAAGTTTTTGTAATATTTATATATCCATAATATAAATATAGCGCCTTCAATAAAAAAAAAAAAAAAAAAAAAAGAAAAGTTCAACGCCGGGCACCTTTTCTAGTGATACGTAAAGTTAGGGGGGAGGAGATTTCCCCCTATTTCACACCTAGATTAAAACATGTAATCTCTTGCCCTTCGCTTCCTCTCCTTCGGCGTTGCCTGTGCTCTGGTTCAGCGGGGCCGATAACGAGATTTTCAGACTTTTGTGGTCGTGATGGCGCCACACGATAGAAAATGGGCGCTCGCAGGCCCTTACGCGGAGTGCGGGCCAGGCTTGCCCTGCGTAAGGGCCTGCGTGCGCCCATTATCTGTATCTTAAAAGTCATAGGGGAAAGGATGTGTTGTTTGAGAAACTATAAACATGGCCACTTCGTTGGCAACGTCAAAATGCAAGGATAGCACGTGCAACGACCTTCCTAGCCCAATAATAGAATACGATAGAATAGATTTTTTTATCGTCTACGGTCTACGGAGACCAATGAGATCATCTTGCTATCACTATGTGTCCATCAAGGCTCATCAAAAGAGAAGATCCTGGCCGTTACACTTCAACTGTCCTGCGTATTTGGAAGCAAGAAAAACAGAGTTCTCGCTAGATATTCGTGGCTATGCTATGTGCTGTTCGAAAAGATGTAAAAATTAAAACGAAGGAAAACGGGGTTTTCACCACATTCCACACGAGTGGGTCAAAAACCATGTAAAAATCTTCTAGAAACGTTCCCGCTCACTGTAACAACAGAGTGTCTCACAGTATGTACTTGCATTAACAATGCTGGCCGCCCAACAGCTCACCGAACTTGTGCTTCTAGCTCCAGCACTCCGGGAATAAACTTAAATGGCGTCTGTTTGGAAGTTTGAAATCTAAGGCAGAGGTGTTTGGTGGTGGAGATTTGAACTTGGGCACCCTTGAGCAGAATGTTCCATTTCAAATGTGTGCACAAAGGAGCAGGGCTTTTAGTAGCTTTTATAGCCCTCCTGCTAAGTCACCAGCGTTCATTTGCACAGTCAGGTAAGTTTACTGCTTCTTTTTTGTGATCTTCATGCAACCTGTTTCATGGCTCTTATGTCCGCTTCATGGAAGGCTTTTGCACATGGCTACTAAAATCTCCACCACCAAATGCCTACATGGCTGTGCAGAATTGTTAAGACTAGTGACAAAATCCGAGCAATTAAATGAGTCATGCTTCTGCATAGTATTTAGAGTGTTTGAACATATATGTTTCTGTTCATCTCCTAGACCACAAGGGCACGAGTAAATATTCTCATTTATACTTCTCTATGTGCCTACACATTAGCATAATCCAGTAGCAAAAGTTAGTTCGTTTCAGTTGTATCCACAAGCTACTTTGTTCTGAAACCCTGCACAGATGTCTGACAGAAATAAAGCAAAATTTAAGATTTGAGTCCCTAGTTCCAGTAATATTGTAAAATCCATTCCCTCGTATGTCATGACCAGGTCTGAGGTCTAAGCTAGGGTCTCAATTTTTGTTATACTATGGGACATAAAACACACTTCACATTAGGCTTGCTTTTCTAATTTCAGGTTTTATAAGTCTTGATTGTGGAGGAAATCAGTCATACATTGACAATGCAACCACCATCCAGTGGCAACCTGACGACTCCTTTATTTCTGTTGGCACAAAGGTATCCCTGAGTGTTAATGCATCTCGTCAATTGACAACTGTGAGAGCATTTTCAGATAAGAAAAGCTGTTATACCATTTCTTTAAATTCAAGCCAACGATATCTTGCTCGGGCAACATTTCTATATGGAAACTACGATCAAAAGAATAATCTACCAACGTTTGACCTTTACATAAATACCACGCTTTGGGATACCATTGTGATCACTGATGCGCAAACTGAGAATTCTGAAGAGATAATCTTTCTCTCCACTGGCACAGTAGTCTATGTTTGTCTTGTACAAAACACTGGCATGCCATTCATATCTTCTTTGGAAATAAGACAAGTGGGAAACAATTGGTATTACACAAATTACGAACAATCAACCTATCTTAAGACTATTTTGCGGATCAATTTTGGAACCTCATCAAGAGATGTCATCAGGCATGTGACTGCGTAGGAAGGTAGCCTTTAGCACATGCTTTAGCACCTCTAACTAACTTCTGTCTTCAAATGGTAATTATGCTAGGTATCCAGATGATACTATAGATCGTATCTGGCAGTCGGACCTTACAAAACCGAATTCTTTATCGATGGAAGCAGAAGGCGCAGAACCACGTAACACTACCCAAAATATCAATTTAACTCTCATCCAAGCACCTATGAAAGTTCTACAAACTGCTGTGGTTGGAACAAAGGGAAATCTGTCATACCGGTTCAACCTGGGTACGACAGACTTTCCTGCAGATTGCTATTCAATGGGATACCATGCAGAAATTGAAAATCTTAATAGCTCAGAAGTCCGAGCGTTTACGTTTTATTCTACCGATAATACACTGTACAATGGCGAGGTATTTAATCTTGCAAAAGACTACGGTACTTTTACTGGTGTGCAGAAAGGATTTTCCAACATACATTTTGGAGTATATGCAAATATGACTTATCAAAAAACTTCATATTCAACTCTTGGCCCTATATTGAATGCTCTTGAAGTTCTGAAAAAGGTGTCGAAACAATTGCAGACATCATCTGAAGATGGTAAGCGTGAAGAGAATTTCAATTGCCAATTGATTCTATTCCATAATAATTCGCACTTAATATTCCTGCTCTCTTATGCATGGCAGTTAATTCACTCGTTACATTCAAAGACCAATTTGGCTTGAATGGCACAGGGGATCCATGTGCACCAGCAGTTACTTGGGACTGGGTCAGTTGTAGCAACAGTTCTGAATGGATGGTAACAGGAATGTAAGAACTTCTTGTTCTTTAAGGCATTTTGTTCACAGATGATGTGCATGCTAGACTTGGATGTTAGATAAGGTTCTTAAAATCCTCCGTTATTACAAAGCTAGATGCTGGCATTCGATTTCTGTGCTTCTTGGTTCTTTCTGGTGAATGTTGACTTCTGGAAATTTACCACATTTTACTTGTATGAAGCATTGACATATTGGTAATTAGTGTTGTAGTTTTCTCCTTTGTTTCTTACACGGGCTTGATAATGGATACAATGTTAGGATCAGCTATCTTACTTTAGGAAGGGCGGTTAGTTCAATACGAACTCCGCCTCTTCTTTTGTTTTAAGTTTGTAGTTATAAATTTTCCTGATACTTTTTGCTTGCAGAGTTTTAGCAAACAGAAAGTTAAGTGGCATAATACCATCCAGTATCTCTCAGTTGAAAAATCTGGTAGAAATGTAAGGCTAAGAAATGGGCCCCTGGTAGATGTATTTAGGAAGCACCTGATCTTGGTTAGTGGATCATTTGGCAGCCAACTAAATGGAAACAATCTGACAGGAACAATACCAGATCTAAGCTCATTGACCACTCTGGAAAAGTTGTACGTTTTTGAATGTTGAACTTACTGTATGTATGCAATTGTGAATCTTATCACCGACTCACCATGATGACAGGGATCTACAAGACAATCGCCTCAGCGGGTCAATTCCAGAGTCACTTGCTGAAATAAATAGCCTAAAAGAATTGTCGGTATATTTGCCTTCAAAGGTATTGAAATGTTGCTCATAAGGTTGACTATTGACCTTAAATTTCTTTATGGGAGACAACAGATATTTGCAAAATAATCAGCTCAGTGGTAATATTCCACAAGGCTTGCTTAACAAACAAGGACTAGATTTCAGGTAGGTCAATGTTGCAAAGTTGTCAAAGTGAAACTGGTGGGACTTATTATAAAGATGACAATATTAAATGGATAAATGTATTTCCAGGTGGGATAACAACTCCGGGCTTTGCTCTACCTGCCACCATTCTAAAAAATGGTCCGTTTCTGCCTTAGTTGGTGCAACAGTCGGGGTTTTAGTACTCTTGTCTGCTGGATGTTTTGCTATATATTATATATTCTTAAAGGCTCATCACAAGGAACAAGGACATCTAAAATCTACCACTATCAGTAAGTTAATATAATTTATTTTGCTAGATTTATCAAACGGGATTGGGCTTTGTTGCTAACTGATGCAGTGATGTTCTAGTATCTGCAAATCCAAGGTGTGCCTCGCATATTTCTCAAATCAGCACTATACGACAAGATCAAACTCCTAATCAAGCACAGGTTTTCCAACTGAATGACCTTACAGTGGCAACAAAAGACTTTAGTATAAAAATTGGTTCAGGTGGCTTTGGCTCTGTTTATTATGGAAAACTGAAAGATGGGACAGGTGTTGCTGTAAAAGTTCTATCAGAAGAATCACAGCAAGGTGCAAAGGAATTCCTTAACGAGGTAAATAATTGTGGGTTCTGCGCTAGAAAATGTGACTTAGGATGTCAACTCAATAGTTGCCTAATTTCAGGTAGCCTTGCTATCACAAATACATCACAGAAACCTTGTTAAATTCATTGGTTACTGCCAGTCCAGAAAAGCAAGCATTCTAGTGTATGAATACATGGAAGAAGGGACACTACGGGACCACTTATATGGTACTACAAATGTGCTTTTGATAGTTCTGTTGTGCCGTTGTATCTAAACAAATGAACGAACTTGTTTGAATAAATCATGCTACTTTGCAGTTGTTAAAGATAGGGAACCTCTCGATTGGTCAAGGAGGCTGAAGATTCTCCTTGATGCAGCAAAAGGTTTGCTAATCATTTCCAATAGAATCCTGAAAAGGTAAGACATTCTGATACGTTTGTCCTTTAGGATTGGACTATCTCCATAGCGGATGCAATCCTGCCATTATACACCGGGATGTAAAAAGTAGCAATATCCTTATTGATGGCGAATGGACAGGCAAAGTCTCTGACTTTGGATTATCCAAACGTATGCCTGATGGAGCAAGTCTTGTGTCCACTTCAGTAAGGGGGACACTGGGCTATTTGGATCCCGAGTATGTTTCTGTCCAATGCCCTGTATTTTACTTGGAGGAACAAATCCCTCTAACTATGTCTTAAATGCAGGTACATTCTACAGCAACGGTTGACACAGAAAAGTGATGTCTACAGTTTTGGAATTTTACTCCTCGAAACACTTTCTGGGCACAACCCCCACTTTAGTGAGCTGTTTGAGCCTGATTATAGTATTGTGCCATGGGTAAGAAATGAAAACCAGACCGACCCTATTGCAGGTTTCTGTTGTAGTTTTTGTTTCCTTATTTTTGTTTCTCAACTACAGGGAAGGGAGCTTTTACAGAAGGGCCACATTGGGCCAATCATAGACCCCAAAATTGGGGATTCATATAGTTTGGACTCTGTTTGGAAGGTGGCTGAATTAGCAATGCACTGTGTGGAGCCAAAAGGATCACAAAGGCCGTCAATGGCGGAAGTTGTGAGGGAACTAAAGGAAGCTTTTGAAATTCAAGCTAAGCTTACAATATCACAAAATGATTATAAGGATACAAACCTGAAACATAGCCCGAATTCAATTTCAAGAGGATACCATCTGGATTACATTGCACATCCCCTGCTTCCATCTGTAGACTTGCGCTCTGAACAACCAGCTGCACGTTAGCTCTTTGCAAAATTTGATCAGCTCTTATTATTTCTTCTGTATGTAAATAAGAAGAGACCCATAACAAGGTTATTGTGATTAGATCTTGGACGAGCTTTTGGCCCAGAAATGCATCCACGTTGAAAGGCCTTTCCTCCTGAATTTCAGATTACATTTGCAAACAGAGAATTGTTATCTAAGGCGAAGATGAAGCAAGAGGACTGGAGGACTGACTCGATTTGGAAAAACAGAATTACACTGACGAATTAAGTATAACATTGACGAGTTACGCAAAAGATAAAGAATATGAAGCAGATCTTGCAGTTCGTATTGATTGTTCTTATGTTATTAAGAAATTTGTAGTTCCTCACCTAATAATCACATTACTCATTCTCCTGGTATGTTCCTTGTTGGAATTAGAAGCTGTTGAGCCTGGGGTTTGAACCCAAGATTATATCCAACTCTCAAGCTCCAACACACTTCTCCTACTGGAATCTTCTGTCACACAGAGATCTATTCACTTCTCTCCTCCAAAAGCGATTCGCTGCAGCAAAGGTTTTCAGGCTAAAAAAAGCCCGAGCAACTAAATTTCCAGCAAGGACGAACTGGCAAGCATCTCCTGTAAGCATTCAAGTTGCTACTGTACCAAAACGCCACTGTACAAGGAAAAACCCAGGTGAGAAAGTCCAATCAATGGCTCCTGTACGCTCTCCTCCCCACGGCAGAACAAACTCCACCGGATCAGTCTGTTAGATTTTAGTGCTAACATAAGCAGTCAAATCAAAGCAATACCTCCAAGTATTTCCATCTCTTTATCAGGGGTTTGTACTGCCACAAATCCGCTGCCTCCAATCAGTAACCTCTGCCGAATAAATCCCCTGATGCTTCCTGATTGAATCCCATCTCCTGTCAAGCCAAATCCGAAGCCTGGGTGCTTCCTGTAATCTAATTCCAGATTTCTTCCTCCTGTCCACCCGACTGCTTACCAGCTGTGATCTCTGCTTCACTCGTTACTCCTGCAAATCCGACTCAATCAAGCTTGGGCTTCACCGTACCGCTTCCTTCAGCCTATCCGATTCCTGGTCTGCAAATCGCTCCTGCCTATGTCCAAGCACCAAAACACGCGGTAGGGGAGGGTGCCCTTCAATGCTCAAATTTGAAAGGCTACCCTAATTTTTTTATGACTAGGTATGACAAGAAAAAAAATTAAAAAAATTTTACTCCTTTCATGTGACAAGAAGTATTTCAATATTAACCTTTCAAATGCCAGACAAAATTTTTAAATCACAAAAATATTTTTTAATGTGAAAAAAGAACAAGCTATAAAGTCTATTACAAACTCGTATTAAAGATAAGATAAGATAAGATAATTTTTTTATCGTCCACGGAGGCCAATTGGCCTATGGGACCTGTACAAGAGGAGCAGCATGCCCATTACGGCCCGGATGAAAAAACCACATGGGAAAAACCGTGGCCGTAATGGTCATGCTGGCATACAAAATCACAGCATCATGAGTGACCCGGACAAAGCCGTTGTCGTTCGTCCAGCACTTCTTGGATGTAAGATCCTAGAGTTCCCACGGCGTTGGTGTTGAGCAAGAGGTGGAGGGCCTGGCTCCGTAGCTCCAACGGCGGGTACCGTTCCCGAATTTGCTCATAAGCGGGGCAGTTCTGTAAGGCATGTTGTTCATCTTCCATGATATCCTGGCGGCAGCTTCAGTATGTTCTACTCTCGCGTGCTTCATTTGTCCATCGCCCTGTCTCAATGCGGAGGTGGTGGCCTCCTGTGCGGATGGAGGCGATCAGCCTACGCTTCTTCATCGAGAGGGGGGTGAGCAGGTACTGCTGGGCGCCTCGAGCGAGCGTGGGATTAACCCGCTGTCTGTAGTGCCCAAGTTTGACCTGTGACAGGGCCTCGCTGTCCCAGAGTTTGCCAAGGAAGCAGGTGTCTAGG
>JAANSK020288502.1:0-10608 GCA_011763485.2 Isoetes engelmannii | reverse complement strand
AGTTGCTATCACTTTGGCATGTACCGTCTCATAGGCCTTTGGCCTCCGTGGACGTTAAAATATACTTCCTTCCTTCCAACTCGCGGCTAAGAAAGAAAAAAAAAAAAGAAAAAAAAAAAATGATACAGTAATACATGGATCTAAAATGCAGCCACCAAGAGGAATGTATAGGATGGAGGATGGGCCATGGCATTGGGACCACAACTTGCAATTGAAAAGGTGATTCTGCAAGTTATCCCAGTTGGATCTGTCTGGCTGATAATCGAAACATTATCAACCACGGGTACTTTGGAGCGCTCTACACGTTTTCGGCATGCCATTCTTATCCAAAATGATCTTAGATTTTGCAAGAAACCACTTACCTTGACATAGAGCATGTAACAATTAAAAAACCATATAATTCTTTCCCTTTCATAGAGAAGAACCATACCCCAACATTGGAGAAAATACCCCAAAACCAGAATCATTATTTATCAGGCAATCATACCCCAACATTGGAGAAAATACCCCAAAACCAGAATCATTATTTATCAGGCAATCACAAGTGGTATCCAAAGCTCTATGGCAATTGTGTGAGGGGCGCCCCTTGTGTGAATATAGAGGATGGAATTTCGTCTGGAGTCATGAATCAGCAATTTCAGTGATGGAGGGAGCTTAATTTAAGTGATGGAGGAAGCTTGCACCTAAATCTACCATCTAGGATAGATAAGCAAACTCGGATTTACAGAGTAATGGGGGAGCTTGCACCTAAATCTACCAGCAAATCTCGGATTTACAGAGTACCGGAGCTGTTCAACTTGGATTCTCGATCCACATGACATAACAAGGTAGTATGATGAAGCATGGTTTTTGATTTGTGTGTGCGCCGGTTCTTCTTTCATTCAGGAGATGACAAGTGGCAATGACGGTGTGGATGTAGATGCCATGACATTGTTCTGTATCTGATTGCCACCAACATCGGCACAATGTGGAGGCGGTCTGCTCACTTATCCATTTCCAAATATGTCACTAGGCAATATGCTCGTTCAGCTGCTACGTCTCAACCCATTTCATGGTAGTTTGATTTGAAGTCTTGTCTAACTCTGCATCACTTGATTGCTCATGCACTTTTCTGTTTTGCAGTCTACCATCCTTTGCCACTGTTGATCCTGACGAGCTCTCAAGCTCTAAGCCTGCCGAAGTTCAAAATTTTGGTATATCATATCTTAATGTCCAAATTTACTCACATATTACATGCCTATCTTTAAACGCTTTACCAAGCACATGCATGTAGTATCCTTGCTAAATGTTTAAAATTTTCTGGCTCCTGTAGTTGGAGGAGAGTGGACTTCAGCTTCAAAATCTGCGAGTATATTAGACCCTCTGAATGGCCAACACTTCATCAAAGTAGCAGATACTTCTGAATCAGAATTGCATGTACGCCAATGTTACATCCGACCTTGATTTAATTTATAAATATAGCAGACAAGAAGACGTCGTTTATTTTCTAGTGCATAGTACGTCTTCCTCATTTCAGGTCTAATATGCCTTTTAGCTGTTTCCAGCCATTTTTTGAAAGCTTGCAGCTGTGCCCAAAATCTGGTTTGCATAATCCTTTCAAGAACCCTGAGAGGTATGACTCTGGTTTTTGAATTATAACTAGCTTCATCTTTGAATTGACTATGGTATACATGCAGCTAATGCACAAATGAGTTTCTTGCATCAATTATAGATATCAGAGTTGTGCATATTTTATTGATTACAAAACCTTTAATAGGTAGTCATTATATATGATATGCATGAATGGAATCTATCAGCCAGGGTCTAAATCATTTTTCTGTGGATGCATTTTGTAAGAGGACATAGTTTTAGTAGGACGTTTTTTTCGCGTGAGGGTAGACAATCACAATAGAGCTGATTCTGATTTCGATATTTTTCACAGGTATCTTCTGTATGGGGATGTTTGTGCAAAAGTAGCATCTGCTTTGAAAGATCCTGAGGTCATAACATTCTTATGTAGTTCTTGATGTTAGATATTATTACGCTTTTAGTTATTTTGCAAGATGTTTCTAGATGTATGGCATTTCACTCTATGCAGACTTTTTCTTAAGCTTACATTCTTCATAACTGAAATAGCCATTCAAATCCCTTCATCTTGCTATTCCAAATATTTGCCGTCAGTTGTTTCCTTATTTACTAGATTGAATTTAGGAGGCAAGTAAGGGCCTCTAGCTGCTCCATTTGTCTGTATTACATTCATAATTTATTTGTTACTCGTATCTTGTATTTATTCGAGATTTCATATTTTCATGGCTTCTGTAGACTTAAATGGTTAGGACTTTTGTTCTTCACGATATTAGCTGTGAATGCCTTCTGGATTGTGCTTGTGTTTCAGTTGACTATAATAAATATGAATGATTGTTTTCACAGGTTGAACGTTTTTTTGCTAGACTGATACAAAGAGTATCACCTAAAAGTTTTGCTCAAGCAGTTGCTGAGGTTACAGTGAGTCAGAAGTTTTTTGAAAACTTTTCCGGGGATCAGGTACAATCAGGAGTGTGTGCATTCATTAGATCATTCTGGTTGAGAAATAGAACTAGAAAAAGTATTCACTATGCATAAGATAGCTGTCTAGTAAACAATTTAACAAACACTTATAATTTTATTAAAACATATCGCATTTACTCCACACAAAGTAAGAACATTACTTTCATGTTTCATTATGGAGTTTACCCACGAATTCATCTTGTGAAGTATGGTTTTGGTATGTTGCTTAGTAGCTTGTTTTTATTTTGCTGTTTTTATTTTGCAGGTTCGCTTTTTGGCAAGATCATTTTCTGTGCCAGGAAATCATCACGGACAAGAGAGCCATGGCTATAGATGGCCGTTTGGTCCTGTATGTAGATCTATTAAATTCTTTCAAGCGGGATTCCTTGTTCTTTTTTCTTATCTACAAAATTTACAATGCCCTATTACATAATGATTTTGATATAAATCTAATAAAGACCAACTTATGAAACATGAGAGATAAAATAAATCATAAAGCAACATGTAAAATTTGCAGCTTTTTGCATGTTCAAGTACTTGTCTTTTTGGTATTTATGACGTTCTCTATGTCAACTGACAATTTCAGTATTTCACAGGTTACAATTATTACGCCATTCAACTTCCCTTTGGAAATTCCTGTCTTGCAACTCATGGGAGCCCTATTTATGGGGAACAAGGCACTTTTGAAAGTAGATAGCAAGGTTATATTCAAAAGCTTATTCTAAAGATGGACCCCAAGTTCATGTTTAGAAGAAACTTTTTAGGATATACAATGTACAAAATATCTGGCTGTTTTACTGCTGTTTTTAATATGCAAGGGCTGTATGGAGTAATAATAATTGTTTAAATTTTGTCAGTTAGCCTCTTTTAGTCTGTAACTCTGAGCTTTAGCACTGCCTTGGTTTTTGAACTTACAACATTTGGTTATAATGCCTAGGTCAGCATTGTTATGGAGCAAATGTTAAAATTGCTACATGGCTGTGGGATGCCGCCTACTGATGCTGATTTTGTAAATTGTGATGGACCGACTATGAGTAAGCTTTTATTAAAGGTAAGTCTTGCCTTTCTTAATATATAGGTCTTTAATGTTCTCGTATTGCAAACTCTTATAATTTGTTTACTATAACTCACGACTCATGGACTCTGTGCTCTTGCTGCAACATTGCCTTTCATGACTTGGCTCTAAAGGTTGCTTGAAATCCCGTATCACATGTTCGTTTGTTTCTCGTTCTTCATTTTTTTCGTTTTTCTAGTGCTTACCTATTGAGGAGATGCCGATGAAGCTTGATATTGCTATCTATTCAGGCTGAACCAAAAATGACTCTCTTTACTGGGAGTTCAAGAGTTGCTGATAAACTGGCAGTAGATTTGCGGGGAAGGATAAAGCTGGAGGATGCTGGGTTTGATTGGAAAATACTTGGTCCAGATGTCCATGAGGTATTGTAGTGGATTGCAGGAGACTGTTATAATCTTATGTGAATTGTAAATTTTTTTCAAAATTCCATTAGGTTTTTGTGTAAATTTGTGCCATATTTACAGGCCAGCAAAAATATTGCACCACATTTCATATGTCGGGTCCATAATCGTTGTCAATCCCCTTGGATGTCATAATCCTGCTGTTCAATTCACTCGAATGCTCTAGATAGACTTAGACCTCTAGTTGATTTGCAGATTATAGTTGACATCCGAATATGCTGAGAGATAATGGCATTGCTGTATTAGGAGTCAATTCAATGATATAACATAAGCTGGATAGAATTATTGTGCATAAGATATGGCAAAGAATAGCTAGACACTTTAATGCATGTAAAGACTCATGACTTGTTAATGATGCCATGATAATGGTTGCCATATTGTCACTTCATTCTAATATTCATGTCCCTTTAGTGCTAGGGTGGAAAATGATAATATCCTTGCTCCTAGTTTCTGATTCTCTTCCTTCCTGCCTCTGCAAGTTTGTGCCAGCAAAAACTGGATGAACTTTTTGAACATGGATGCCACGTTACAAGTAGTATTAGATATGTCTGGCAGGTGCTCAGGGATTTGCCCTTGGGTCATAGGCTTGATGCCCTTGGATGCCAGCACTGTTTGATTTCCTTTTAGCAATTATTTTAGATGGAGCATGCAAACAGTATGGTCTTGGGTACTTCATCTTATTTCTTAGAGTTTCAGTTAATGCATGGTAGCTGATTGCTCATGGTATAGGTTTTTCAGTGTGTGAACTAACTGGATTTTTTTTCTTCCCAACAATGATTTGTTTCATTTCTTTGAAATGCTTGGATTGTTAATTTAAGAATTTGTCTTTTTGACAGTAAATTTGATCTGCACATGTTCCGAGACACATCCATCGCATCTTTTGCTCTTTCTTTTGCAGGCAGAATATGTTGCATGGGTCTGTGACCAGGATGCATATGCATGCAGTGGCCAAAAGTGCTCTGCGCAGTCAATTTTATTCATTCACGAGGTATATATTCTTCTAGGAAGATATGATAATGTGGACTGTGTAAAACCTGGAAGTTTCCATAGCCATAAGTCTGTTTACAGTCCTTGAGTTACAAGATCATCAAAACCTTTTAGTTATAGCAGTAATCATATTTTGTGCAGAACTGGCATAAACAAGGTTTTGTCGACAAGCTGAAGAATCTAGCTGAAAGGAGAAAACTTGAAGATTTAACAATTGGTCCAGTACTTACGGTTTGTTTTTTTTCAGTGTCTATTGTGAAATTACTCCGTTGTTTGTTTTTCCTGGAGTAGTTTATGATTTTCCAACACACTTGTGCGCTAAACATTTGATCTTCCAGGTGACAACCGATTTTATAATCGACCATATACGTAAGCTCCTTTTAATACCTGGCGCATATGTTGCCTTTGGTGGTAAGCCCTTGGCAAATCACAATATTCCAAATTGCTATGGTGCTGTTCAGCCTACTGCTGTGTTTGTGCCCCTCAATGAGATTTTGAAAGACGAGAATTTTGGTCTTGTAACTAAGGAGGTGTTTGGTCCATTCCAGGTACCTTGGCCTGTTCAATTTCTTTCGTGTTGCCTTGAGTAACGTTTCTGATGTGATAATTGGTCCTCAGGTGCTTACTGACTATACTCAGGAGAACTTGCCTCTTGTCCTAGAGGCATGTGAACGAATGCATTCCCACTTGACAGCTGCCGTGGTCTCTAATGATATCAATTTTGTTCATGTAAGTCTGTTATGTACTTGTGAAATAATGTTTTTAAATCTACAGGTCTTGTTTTGCTTTTTTTAACCTGATCTGCCGTCTGTGCAGAGAGTTATTGGCTCAACTATCAATGGGACCACATATGCAGGGATTCGAGCAAGGACTACTGGTGCACCACAAAATCATTGGTATGCTGTTGATTATGCTAGTGTATTCAATTTTATGTAGATTAAGTTTGTTTTATATCGGGAGTTCAACAAAATGTTGGTTGCAGGTTTGGGCCAGCTGGAGATCCAAGAGGAGCAGGAATAGGTACCCCAGAAGCTATCAGACTTGTCTGGTCTTGTCATCGAGAAATCATACAAGATGTTGGTCCAATACCTCCACAATGGAAACTACCACACTGTAGCTAACGTTTTCTTCATTGCTATCCCCTCAGGCAACCTGGGAAATTTGCAATCATGGGTTAAATCCTATATCATAAGAGCTTCATCATGTACAAAATTTCCAAAAAATTGCACTTTTTGAGAATACCTGCAGCTATGCCCTTAAGGAGATGGCACAAGGAAAATGATTGTATAAACAGTACCAAACGGACTAGGAGGATAATGCTTCGTGTGCAGACCATACGCATAGCAAATTACATTGATGAACATTGTAAGGGTATGATGTACAATCAACATGGTATTATTAGAGCTTAAGATTCTGACAAGCTAAAATAAAGGCAGGCTGTTCAAATGTTCTAGAATCTTATAAGCAAAAATGGGTACTATGAAATTTACAGTAAGTACCTTAAAATGTAACTGCATTGCAAACAGCAATACTGGTCACAAGCAATTATAAGAAGCGGAAGCTTGTTTGATGTGGGTTCATAATTTGAAAACAACTTCATAAAACTAGGGAAAACTTTAAAACATGCCTAAACACTGAACGAACAACATTACAAAACTAAGGAAAGCTTAACATAGATATTTTAGAACATGCCTAAAACAGTAAACCATTGGCAAACAATTGTGCATTGAACGAAAGAATAACATGTAAGGAGGGGAGAGACTAGCCAAAAGCACGATGAGTTACTTTTGTGCATTGAGGAAAGAGAATAATACGAAGGAAGAACATAAGCACAATAGGTTACTTTGCACGATGAGTTACTTTTGTGCATTGAGGAAAGAGAATAATACGAAGGAAGAACATAAGCACAATAGGTTACTTTGCACGAGAATGTACAAGTGTAGACAATGAACCATATATGTAATCATCCTTGTGCTCTTATCTTAAATCTCGGTTCTATGTTGTACATAACGCATAATTATTGATTGAATAAAAGCTAGCGTGCATTTGAAAGAATAAGAAGAGAAGACCAAACTATTCCTCATTGGCTTGAGTCTTACGAGCAAATGTTGTAAGTTATGATGCTTCCTTTTAAATTTATATTTTGTGCAATATAGGCTAAGGCGATTGGGAGGGCACAACAAGCAATGTTGGTATTATGTATCTCATAAACAATGGTCACAAGTGGATGTAAAATATGCCTTTTCTCTTAAGTATCAAATTAAGTGCACTTGGACATTCAAAAGTTCCCATTGAAGTGCAAGCTCTCCACTAATACTTAGCATCTCCGTATACTCACCCCCTTTGAACTAGCAAAATGGTGCACAAACACCTTGCTATCTTGACATGATAATCTTCGATGCCACGATTCTGGTGGGTTGGACATCCCTCCAACCTTGGACAAGAGAAGGAAAAAAAAAGGGGGGGGGGGAGACTAGCAGTATGGCAGGCTTGGGGCACTGGTTAAGAAATGAACTTTATGTGTATGTTTGAAGTGGACGCAAATCCACCTATAAAATGAGGAACGGGAATCATTGCTACCAAATGGAGAATCCAGTATTTGCATCACCAAGTTGGTTTTCAGAAAATTCATACCGAAGGGCATCATTGGATGGGACTATATAATAAATGGGAAGTAACTTGTTCTTGGATATGTAATTGTGCACAATTAATTTAGCCAACTTGGCAGTCCAGCTTCATGAATCACAAAGTTTTGTTCCCACATTGCCAACTTTACAACATAGACCTTCTTACAATGCAACAACTTCATACCCACTCTAACAAACAATGCGACTTCACGCAGTCCATAAATAACAAGGTACTTGTATATATATTCTTATATTATAATAAGGAAATGTCGCGTGAATCACGAATGTAACTTCACCTCTATCAAGGACTTGTGTGGCGCCACTTAGCGCGATCCCCACGGTGCTAACTCGTCGTCTCACGTGCCACGTGGCGCGATCCTGGGCCCTCCTCCTTTAAGACCCACCCAAAATTCTATGCTGGTTGGGAGATTCAAACCCAAAAATGCCGCGTGAATCACGAATGTAACTCCACCTCTATCAAGGGCCTGCGTGGCACCACTTAGCGCGATCCCCATGGCATCAACATGCCATTTCACGCGCCACTTAGCGCGATTCTGGGCCCTCCTCCTTTCTTCTAACACCCACCCAAAATTCTATGTTGAGTGGGGGATTCCAACCCGGATCCCCCCCCCCCCGGCCCGCCCCAAAACTAGACCAAGCATTTCTTCTTTAACATAATGGGTTGCTCAAAACGTAGTTAAGGATGCTGGCACAGGCCTGTGTGCATATCCCCCATGCCTATCGAAGGTTAGGATGTCACCACGTGATGCCATCTTGGCGGTGAATAGGTGCTCCCCGTCCAAAAATAGCAACTTCTCAATTAAAAAAAGAAAGTTTCTCTTGGAATTTTGCAAAGAGTCAAAAATAAAATGCTCTAGATAGTTCTAGAAAGTTCTAGGACATTCTAGAATATTCTAGACACTCATGGGTAAGCACCTCCATCTAAAAATAGAAAGTTCTTGAAAATTTGCAAGGAATCAAAATAGAATGTTCTACATGCGCATGGGTGAGCACCTCAGTCTAAAAATAGAAATCTTCTCAAAAGTTAGAGGAAGGACGAAGAAGTCAAGGCGTCATCTCCGTGTTTCTGTAAATCTATCATATGCTCCCAATTGATTGAAACCATGCCAATCCATTCATGATCGATATAGCTCTGATTGGTCCTCTTTGCTGTTCCTTAAACAATCTTGCTATACACCTTATTTGCATTGACATTTACCAGAATGTTCTAGAATGTTCTAGACGCTTATGGATAAGCACCTCAGTCTAAATATAGAAAGTTATTCTAAAACTTTACAAAAAGTCAAAAGAGAATGTTTTGGATTGTTCCAGATGTTCAGAGCTATATTCTAGATGCGCATGGTAAGCACATTAGTCTGGGCCTGCTTGGTGCCACTTGGCGCGATCCAGACAGGGCTAACGCGCCGCTCTTGTGCCAGGTGGCGCGATCCCATGCCCACCTCATTTCTTTCAACTCCTATACGAAATTTTATGTTGGGTGAGGGACTAAGCATTTCTTCTTCAATAAAGTAGGTGGCTCAAACATAGTTAAGGATGGTGGCTCAACCCTATAGATAATAAACACCAAGTCCCTCAACAATATTCTCCAATTTGCATATAACGTATGTATCATTCCAAGTAATATAATGTTTTATAAACTAAGCATTTTTTAAAGAGTGTCACAAAAGTAAAATACAGACACTTAATCAATAAACCTACACTTTACCAACAACCACAGATTTATCGAATAAGGATTTATGTTATTTTATTAAAGCTAGCAATGTTTCCATATGTAAGACTTTGTTAACTTACCCAAAGGCTCACGAATATGACATTTTACACATTATATTTTTGGAGCTTCTGCGTCGTGGCATTAGTAAACACCTTTAATGGAGCAAATATTTTGTACCATTTTCTCAACATCCCTGGCTGCACGTCATATCAAACGTCATATCAAACGTTTCTTCATTGCAAGGACATCATTCTCATAACTTTGAGGCTTGCACAATTTGCTTAAAAGATGTTATGGGACGACTTTCAAGCTCAACTGCCACAACTTTACAATGTAAAACTAGATGCCCATTGCCTTGAGTGCATAACTTGGAAAAAGCATGCCCCTTCTGTCCATATGTTAGACAACAAGAATGCTAGTAATGATTTTCCCTAGTATCAAATCTTCGACATCTAATAAACATAGCCCAAAGAGAAATACTTGATTCAATGGGTGAATATAAATAAAGAAGAGACAAAAAAAAAAAAAAAACGGGAAGCAAGGATCACACATCGCGAAATCTCACTACACATTTACAAAGTGCATATGCATTTTCGCATGGTGTGATCCATGTATTATTGGGGGTGCATTTTTGTAAATATCCTCCTCTTCAAATCCCCCCTTATCGCTTCATCCTCCTTATCGCTTCATCCTGACCATTGATGGCCAGGATATTCCATACAAGATCCCCTCTAGGGAAATCTCAGCCCTACATGGAAATTAGGGTTGTTCCAAAACCCAATTTCCATGTCAGCATATGGTTTCGAACCATAGGTTCTGAAATCAATGATACAGACAATCTCGAGTTAGCCATATCCATGAGACCCAGAGCTTAGAGACGACCCACTTCGCGTGGAGCCATAGCCTGGGAATCCAGAGCTTGGAGAGCTCCCTCCGCCCAGTTAAGATCCAGACCTCGGGGAGCCATAACTAGGATTTCCAGAGCTTGGCGAAGCTCTAGATCTACATCCTGCTGCTTGAACAGGATGTCAACATTCTGATCGCTCCATCCTCCTTATCGCTACATCCTCCTTAACTACTGCTTGGCGAAGCTCCAGAGCTTGGGCAGCTGCTTGAATAATTCTCCTCATCGCCAAAGACTGCAACACTAAGTAAGCAAAAAAACAGAGCCACACGACCCTTTATTACCCCCTCAGTTCGCAATGCTCATGCTTCTCAACAGAACTTGATAAAACAAGAATTTGATTGACAAAGGGAATA
>JAANSK020288491.1:0-10608 GCA_011763485.2 Isoetes engelmannii | reverse complement strand
AGCGCCTGCTCTGTTCCTTGACCTGTTCTTGAGCGCCTTCGGGCTTCTGTTCTGTAATTCCTGAGCGCCTTCGGGCCTTTGTACGCTTGATCATTGTACAATATATTCTTGCCAGATCCTGGTGTTCATCTCTGTATTTCTGTACTTCTGTTTCCGTGTATTTCGTCTCCGAGTATTCCGGTTAGGTTCGTGACACATTGGTTCAATAGCAACAATACTTGTATCTGCATCTATAATTGTAACATGTATTGGGCTACGATGATAGTTAGCTGAATTGGGTGATGTAGAGGTAAACAGATTCTGAGGAAAGTACAAACTCATTGCAAAGACTAGGCGGAATGCTCAAGTTGCAACCAAGCAAGAATATGCTTTCTATGAAGTTCTTCAACATAGTAAATTTAGTTCACTAGAAGTAGAAGTGTGTATATAGAAGTGTGTATATTCTCAATTCTGCATGTACTCTCAATTCTGCCCTTCTGTGCCACATCTGAACATGCACATGCACATGCACTTGCGTACACATGTACATGCATACATATGCACAGTGTTCATGCACAAACACATGCAGAGAAAGACAACAACCCTCGAATTGTTTCAGCTAATGAAAATCAACGGCCCATAAAGGATGCACTCTAGAAATACTATTTAGTACACCTCAATTAATATAACAACAACATCATAGAAAAACCATGTGAAAAAACGTATAAAAATCTAAAAGTAATCCCCTGTTATTCTGCTAGATATTTGGATGACGGGGAAGTGATTTTTTCCCACTCACAAAAGAGATGAGAGGGTCTTTTTCCATCATTCTCCCCTGATTCCGGATTGAATCAGTCGCCCTGCAAATATACAACTTACAATTTGGTGTCGAAGCTGTGCTCACACTATGTTTCCTTCTGCCATAGGACCAATCGGTCATGATGACATTAAAATAATTCAACTCAATTTAATTCAATGTTGCATAGGAGATACGCAAAATGCTCTTCATTATTCACCAGGTTCTTGTTTTTTAATGTAACATTTTTACTAGATTTAGTGAATTAAGTAATGCATATAGTTTAATAAATATGGGGTATGTAAAAATACTTTATGGGTTATAAATATAGGGGATGACTGGGATGTATAAGAAGGGTTTTTTGTTGTGAAGAGTGATAGATAAGGGATTTTTTTATGACCCCAGAAACGCAGATGCCATATCCAAAATATATATAGGTGAATCTCTTGGGCATTAATTACAAGTCCCGACAACTTTTTATTGAAGCATAAAGCATACAACTATTTCAATACACTGTCATACCTAGCACACATGAAACTCATTATGCTTCCTCCTTAACCTGCCAAACTTATAATGTTTCTTCTATATACTGGTGGAGTCATATCTGGATATTATTAGTCAAAAAGAGTTTCATAGAGAGGCCAGCAAATGTTGATTGCATTGTCATATCTTATATACAAAAACAGATAAGGAATCTGTTCTGGAATTGCATCAGTATGTTCCACTTAGAACTTCTGTTGTGCATCTACATAGGCTATTAATATGTACTTTGTCTGGTACAAAATCATCTAATCTCTATTTCCAAAACTTATGCAAGAGATGGGTGCACTAAGTTCGATGTTCTTGGTCTGACGAACTGTTCAGCATAAATTGAGACTACAACCATACAATGAGATGACTCCCTTTCTCCACTTGAGGCTGAGGCAAAATATCACAGCTCAAGAAAATGGATACCATTGCTTCCACCCTTCTTATCTTTACTTACTCCTCCCTCACAAACTTATGTGAAAGGAAGGCTTATTCCTGGATTCAAGTCAAAGATCACAGCCCATAGAATTATCCTAGTTCTCATTCATGTAAGAAAGAACAAGGGAGACCATTTTCCTAGGTCTTAGGACATAGAACAATGATTGGGGCAAGGGATTGAACATTCTTTCCTGTTTTAGAAATTCGTAGTCTTGCTGAGATTTCCTTGGAAGCCAAGGTCATGTGGAAGAAAAACTAGCACCATTTTGAAAGAAAACGGACTATATACTATCTAATCAAGCCTTTTAACCTGGGAACTGATGAAGTTCAAGACGATAGAATACCTTGTCTATTGTTAGCAGACATATATGCTACACATAACTGGCCACAATATATTTGCCTTTCCTTCTTTGAACCTTGGCTTCATTTCTAGCTTGGATTCAAATCGTAGTGGCTCAGCATCAAATTCACCAACCGTGCTCTTATGCAAAATGCCATCAACATCTTCAACATCATTGTCAAGGTCACGAAACAAACAGCACGATTTGTTACCTTAACGCAATGCTGAGGACAGCATTAAGCCAAGAGAAGGAGAATATGATGTTCCACTAGAATATACGATATGAATACGTATATTCTATGGCCACGTCAACATACAAGTCATCTTATATGACTTGTATACATGGTATTAGGTAATACCTAGTAGGTTACGTTATCTATATAACTTAGTGAACCTTAGGTATGAATACCATTATCCACATGGACACACTCTTTAGGTGTATTGCCATGTGGTGGCATCCCATTAGAGCCAAGTGGTCATGATGTGAACCCTAACCTTATATAAGGCTAAACCTTTGACCTAGACCACTTTCCCAATTATCTGCTTGACCTCGAACCATTGTCGCAACCCTGAATCGAGAATCATCTTTGACAACATCGAGTGTTGCAGCAGCCCCAGGAGAATGAGCGCAGAAGCTTGAGAAGCGCCTACTCCAAGATCCGGCGAGGGATGGAGACGCCAGGGGCAGGAGGAAGTTCGTTGGAACCAGGTATTTTGAGTAGTTAGTTAGCTATTTCAGCTGAAAGTTAGCTTTCCAGATAAGCTAGCAGCCCTCTTAGAACCATACTTCTGATTCTGAACCCCAATCAAAGGACCCTAATTGTAAGTTAGATGTATGATTAGGATTAGATGTTTATTCTCTTGTTATCAAGTTATATGATGTGGTCGATCTTGTATTTCGCACTTCTTGTGTATTGGGAAGGGGGATAGAGACTTAGAAGCCTACTGTAGATTATATTTCTAGCTTAGCTCATATACTTCTCATTATAATTCGGCCTGTGCATAGAGCCCACTTGGTTGGGGGAACTATGGGGTGATTGAACACCACACAACGGGTTACGATGACGAATGGAGGGCAGAACCCTGTTGAGCAAGGCTACAGGGGTCCTCGTAGCGGACTAGACTTATACTCGTTCACTTCGTGTGGGCCGAGTATGGGCTCGACATTATACGGGTTTAAGTGCCGCCCTGATACGCCTAGTTAGCAGGTGTCGTCTTGGCTAGGCATATGGGGAGTAAATCGAGGAAGGATGTGTGCCATCAAGATCCTCTAGTCGCCCATGGATCCATCGTATCTAAGGAGGAAACTTGTCCTCTCCTGCCTCATCGGACCAAGGAGAGGCAACCGGGAGTAGTCTCATTGGGTGATACCATGAGATTATGTAGCCGACAGGCTACAATCACCACAGAGCTCGTTGCAGCCTATCTGCATAGTATGCACCGGAGGGGCGGATAGAGTGGTCAACCCTAGCCATTGTCTATATGCCAGCCCAAGTCATTGTGATAACTCGGTCTGATCTATCTTGGAGCCTTTATCGTCAATTAACTCACCTTATGAGTCTGAGCGGGGGTAGGAGCCTCCTTATGATATTAGCATGTGTTGAATGCATGTTCGATACGGTGATTGGACGGATCTCACTACCCTTCGAGGTAGTTCTATTATTATATGTTATATGATGTTGTGCTTATTGTATGTTTATGCTTCCGCGGTTGTAGGATCCCATTGAAGAAGGA
This sequence comes from Isoetes engelmannii, assembly GCA_011763485.2. Lineage (NCBI taxonomy): Eukaryota > Viridiplantae > Streptophyta > Lycopodiopsida > Isoetales > Isoetaceae > Isoetes > Isoetes engelmannii. The sequence goes on along the minus strand of JAANSK020288491.1, from coordinate 6,793 downwards.
CCGAACGACACCTTCGTTCTTTAGCTCGTAGGTCTGACCATCCCAGCCTCGAGTCCGACGGAGGGCCATTTGATAGCGAAGACCATTGGATGAGGAATGTCTTGTGGAGTATACGGCGGCATCGGTATACGAAGTTAGGAGTGTCTTAGGACATGTGACCACACACCACACTACGTTACTCGGTTGGGCCCTGCCCCCAACCACCTTACATTGCGTCTGTTGGGATTTGGCCCCCAACAGTACCAAGTGCGATTTTGGGCAATCTCGAACTCGAGACCACATTGCTAAGGAACTAGTGCGATTGTTAATTATCAAGAATCTGCAAACATAAAGAACAATAAGAGATAAGATTGTTAAGCTACCAATTTGCTAAGAATATCTCAGCACCAAAAAAAGCAAGAGATAACCATCAGAAGAACATCAAATGGTAAGGCTTGGATACAAAACGGGATAGATTCAAACAAATTTTCACGTAGAAGGCAATCTGAGTTACAACGAAATGCTCCATACTCATACTCATCATAGTGTTATATCTCAAGAACAAAATTAATAAGTTCTAAAGATTACCCCATGAACTTTGCATCACAGCACCAAGGAAATTGTAGCCAGGAAATCAAAAGAGCCTCCCAGGACTATCAGGTAACCAGAAATTCGTTCAAACCTACAAGAGAAATTAACCTGGAGATTAGGAATCCCCACTTTTTGATTGTTACTCTTAGGTCTATGACAATCTCAGCTATCCAAGAGATTAGGAATCTCTACTTTTTTATTGTTATTCTTAGGTCTACGACAATCTCAGCTATCCAAATCTAATTCACGCCATACATCTTCGTCCAAATAAAATATTCCTACGCATATTCTAAAACCTCATACACCATCCCTAGGGTTTGCCCTTCAGGCAACCCAAAAAGACAAAGTATCACTTAGATATAAGACAAGCATCAGGCAACCCAAGACGACAAAAGGTATCACTTAAGACATAAGGCCATTATTATCAATAATATCATTATTCATACCAAAGCAAAAGATAAGGCAGATGCAGCAGGGCCGCAACCGCCACTCTCGGCATGAAAGCGCAGATGTCTGCCAAGCACCTCGGCCCATGTGCAAGCTCCTTATTTCTATTCCAAGACCATAGGTAAATCGGACCGTGGCTTCGCTTTTAAAGCCCCACATACATGCACCTGGGCCAAGCTGCTCAAAACATCCTAAAAATATGATTTTTGACACTATAGGCCCAAAATCTTATTCCCCACCATGCCACAACAGGCCTCCCCCAATAACAAACTAAATAATTCAAGGTTTATGAGCAAAGAAGCTTGCCCAAAATGATAAGAGAATTTTAAACCTATTGCCAAAAAATTGTGCCAACGTTATAAATCTGACCTTTCCCTTGCTACCTTAGTAAGTACAGAAAGAAACTTTATTCTTTGTATAAGAATGCCATAAATCAAGTCTTTTGGCTTAATGAACAATTATACCGTAGATTAACATTCATTAGTCTAACATGCAAAATGTTTTAATCGTGAGCTTCGCTCTGAATTCATGCCCAAAACTTGTTCTTCTTATTTACTAAGTCTGAAGTTTTGATACGATCAATCTTTGCTGCCAAAATAAAATCGTTCTCACTTAAACCACCTGCATTAAGTGACATCTGCATTGAGATGATGAAGTAATACAAACATACCAAGTATGTGACCAAAAGAAAACTCAGTTGTAAAATATCACCTATGTTACGAGACCATATTTCTGCTCTTGCAATGTTCCCCCCTTCTACATGTAGTTCAGGATGATGGCCTTCAACATCTGCCACAGCTACAATTCGTCTAAAAAGCTCTATCGCCGAGGGAAAATCTTTTAACTTCCATTCACACTGGAGGCGGAGTCCGGCTTCTGTCTTCAATAACCTCCAGCCAACAACCTGCAAGAAATCAGAAGAATTGACAATATCATTAATGTATCTAAACTTCAGATTTTTCTTCCCCAAGTCTATGCTTTAGGATCTTCTCTGAACATTGTTATTTGCCATAACATTTAGAGATTATTATTGAATAAGAGCTAGCAAATTTCCTTCAAAGACCTATCCTCCTCCTTATAAAGCATGTGAAACAGTTCCATGCAGGACAGTAATGCCAAAAGAAAAAGACTCCAGTTGATGTTTGTAGTTATGACATATATTGCAGCATTATGCCTGGCTGGTTTTGGCTCAGGATTTAACTGTTAGTATTAGCATAAACAGCCATGCAAGCAGTTTGAATTTCGCTGTCGCGCGGGCATGCACAATACATTATCTAATTCAAACATTTGTATCTAGCCCTACTTATAGCTTCTCAACGAAATACCTCTGCAAGGCTGAGATTACAGCAGCAGCAATGACTATGGAATATGTGAGCTTTTTCAATGCATGCTCAAAAGAATTATAAGCTCATAGGTAACTTATAGGTAACTTGGCAAAGACCAAGCTTTATGGACATAGCAATGTCGTGAATAATGCAACATACATGAAGTAAGACTTATCCTAAAACGACCTTATTTCTGAAACGGCAAACCTCAAAGAGCACACGTTAAAAACTATGCATCCTACTTCAGAAATGGAAAGCTTTAAAAGCACCATTTTGAAATTGCAAAATTACCTTTCGAAGGAAGGACTTGGCGCTATCTTCTGACAATGGAAGTGCTCCGGCGAGGAGAGGAGCACAAGGCCTATCTGCAAGAGAATCAAAACTAGGAATCAAAACTACATGCTCTGTACTTGCATTTCCGAGAACTCGGTCTGCAAAATTGCTTGCCAGCTCTGCAGGAAACGGGTCTCTGGCTCCAAAATCGCCTATATTGTTGGCCATGACCCGCAATCTGTTTGGAACACACGCTGGGCGGCCATGGATAGTCCGGCAGTGGATTGCAGAGGGGCAAGCAGTGTGTAGGAAGAAGAGGCCCTCCATATCGCCCCACAAAACACCATATCTGAAGCTTATTGGGTTTCTGCCATCTCAGCAGAAAGTTGTGGTCCACATAGACGACAGGTGTCCCATACTATATCCATTTGAGGATTAGTTTTTATTATCCTTTGATGGAATAAAGGCTAGCCCTCTAATCTAGTGGACTATGGGAGGGGGGCTTGAAATATTCAGAACGTTCTTGGCGGTTGGATTAATTTTTTCATATGCTTTTATTGGGAAATTTGGGTGTGGGCTATGGAGAGAGGTAGACAACAGAATAATACAAGGAGAAAATAAACTCTCAGGATCAGACCAATGAGAGCATGGATCGAGATGCAGCTGGATATGAAACTGAGACTGTACAGGTAGATCATGAACCTGAAGGGCAGTATATATCAATCAATTTACACAGACATCAATCACTCAAAGGCTACATGCTTCACAACATGCAGATTCAGATCAGGGACTCATAAGCTGTGGATAGAACATGGAAGATGGCAGAGGCCGGTGATACCAAGGGAAGATAGACTATGCAGGTTCTGTAACGTGAAAAAGTTGAGGACGAAGATCATTTTTGGAGCAGATGTCTAGCATATGCAAGCCTAAGATCAAAATGGAACCGTATAAATTTTGGGGTACCGGTTGAGCAAGGGACAAGGGACATATCAAAAGCAGGGTGCACTGCAGCGGCCTTGAAAGAAATGCTCGAGGAGCATAACAGGAAGAGCAAAAACAGAATCTACGACACTGATCGTAATTAAACTGATGGTAACTGCCGTGTGGCGATACCATAAGGTATCCAAGATACCAGATGAAGGGAAAGTGGTTCTTTCCCACTCACAAGCGAGATGAGGGGTTTTTTTTCCATCACTCTCCCCTGATTCTGGTCAGTCGCCCTGCAAATGTACAACTTACAATTTGATGTTGAAGCTATGTTCACACTATGTTTCCTTAAGTCATAGGACTGATCGGTTATGATGATGTTAAATTCAATTCAATTCAATTCAATTCAATTCAATTCAATATGGGCCTGGATGTGTGGCACGTAGCATGAGCACCTCACAGAGGGAAGCACCTATGGCAATGAAGGAATCAAACCTCTATGTGCCCCAACCCAGAGAAAAGGAACAGCAAAATATCTGCAAGAATTGCCCATATGCAATAGAGGTTTGCTCCCTTAAGCTCCAGGTCCAATTTTTTTATTTCTTGGAAAAACTATTGGATTTACAACATTTGAATGGCCTATTACATCCACTCGCTGTGAATCTATCATATAAAAGTTCAACGGTGAGGAAGGGCAGAATACGCAGCAAAGAAGAAGCCCTCTCTTTTCATTCTCCCTTCTAAAAAAGAAGTCAGATCATATTCCATTTATAAATCCTTTAAATGAGTCGACCTACAATTTTGATGCTGCCAACAAGAACATATGGGTGTCCTTAGAATCACTATTAGTGATTTGCTCTCGTCTTGCATGGATCTATGGCTTGCTTCTGCCAAATAAGTTCTACTTTACTTGCTCGATGTAGAAAAAATTGCAGTTGGAAATTCCAGCTCACCCAAAGAATAAGTAGACAAAAATCTTCTATTGCTTCTGCTAATCGCCATAGCCACACTCTTTGAAGAACATGCTCGAAGTTGAAGCAAGCTCCTTAGAAGCATCTACTATGCATGGTGGACTGGACAGGAATCGGATGACCAAGAGAGAGTGCTTGGCATGCATTTATCACCATTGGGTGCAAGTTCTAGCTACGCCTATAAAATGCTTGAAAAGATATTGTACGTGCGATGTGGTTGTATAACTTAGTTTCCCATAGCCTTTCAAGTGAGGTTTGTGTTTTTAACATTCTCATTACCACAGATGGGCCATATTAGTGAATCTTGGCACTTTGCAGTTGCAGTTTATAGTTGGAGTTTATGGTGACAATGTCCATGCTATAGATGGCATGGGATCTTTGCCTCCGGATCAGGCCGGATCAATCCAGATCCTTATATAGACTGGCTAATCTAAGCCAAGAAAAAGGCTTAGGCCTTTTCTCGACCTATTCCTTGGATCCTTGTACTTAATTAGGGATTTGATGGTGCTTTTCGAAAAGCACCAATGGTTCTAGAGAGCTTGGAGATTTTGGCTGAGAGCTTGAAAATTCTGTTTGTTTGGCTCCGATACTTTCTTTCAGATCATTGTGAACCATTTCGACCTGATTGAAACCAGAACTTTCATTGTTTTGTGTGATTTTGCTCATTCTTGTGCAATACTGTTGTTGCAGTACTAGTTCTTGAAGTAGAACTATTCTTGTCGCTGGGCTACACACTAATCCCAGGGATTAGTATCAATTGAGCATGGGGAGTTCAGGGAACTCATGGAGTGGGGAACTCTGGGAGTTCTTGGTAGGTCGATTGAACCTACATTAGTAGGCTGTGACACTTATCTAACTCATCAATCAAAAGATTGATGAAAGAATAGTCCACTGCACACCCAACAACGTTTGCTTGAGGAAGCAGAGACTATGATCCATCTTCTTTTTCAGCCTTTCCTGTCACGCTTTTCTTCGTCTTAACCACAAATGTCTGCCAATTAATTTTCTGTCCTCTCACATGCAAAGTGGCCTGTGCAAAAAAATTCTCAATCTCTCAAACACAAACACCACTTCTTTGGTAACATCTTCTTACAGCTTATCAATGAATTGCTATTTTTTACAAATAATTACTAATTGTCAGCAACATCAGGTAATTAGAACATACTAGTGCAAATTAGTAAACAATTACTAATTGTCGGCAACACCAGGTAATTAGAACATACTATCTGCAAATTAGTAAATGGTTAACGTGTCATGCTAATTAGCAACTAATTCCTGCTAACATAACACTGAACGTCATTTTCTGAGTAACCGTTGCTAATAACAAATAGAGCCTGCAAATATAGCACCAAACGCTAAATTGTTAGCATAACTCATTACCTAGCAACTGTTGCCAGCAAAGCATCAAATCACTAACTCGTTGAGAACATACTAACTACCAAGCACTGCCTGCAAGATAGTATAAAAAATAAGCTGTTAGCATGATCTGCTAACTGGCACATGTTGCCTGCACAGTACCAAATTCCTAACTTGTTAGCACCAACTACTAACTAGGAAGTACTGCCTGCAAAACATAGCATAAAACAAACTATTAGCATAACCTGTTGATGTCACATAAGTTGTTATTCCTGTGTCTGTTGAACTTGCAAAACCAAAAAAAATTCAGGCTTGAAATTTCACCCTAAGTTAGTCAATACATGAATCAAAGCAAGATGGACGAATGTATCTCCACACCTGATACATTAACCTGTAAGCTTAAAATAAAAGCATCAAATGTAATAGAATGAAACCATTTCCACACCATTTACCATTCCTAAGGCATTGGCAACAAAGATCAGATGTTTACCACTTAATTTTTTTTTTTTGAAATCTGAGACATTGTTCAGGATTCCACAAATAACTAATTTTGATAACTACTGTTGTAGGTATAGTATTATTACAGCAATTTGATCCGGGCTGCAAACCAAGCAGGGTAATGGGATCTCGATTGGACCTTTTCTTGAATTAAATGAGTGCAGATTTGGAAATTGTACCAAATTCGATAACTACTGTCGTAACCATTTTTGCCATATTGCAATTTTATCATATATTTTAATATATGATGGTTCAGGTTTGGAGGAAGGACCTAAGTTCCAAATGGAGAGTCTGGAGTGACAGGCGCTGCTGAAACCGATTACGCGTTTTCACTCATAACTGGAGATTTCGAACTCCGTTTCAGCTGAAATCTGTTGCGTTGGAAAGCTCTCTCAGATATCTTTCTGTTGGTATGTTATTTGAATA
>JAANSK020288490.1:0-20161 GCA_011763485.2 Isoetes engelmannii | reverse complement strand
ATCTTATCTTATCTTATCTTATCTTATCTTATCTTATCTTATCTTATCTTATCTTATCTTATCTTATCTTATTTTATTTTATCCTCTCCGCGACCTTTGACATGATTAAAAGATAAAGCTCACACATAAATCAAACACCAACCTTGCTAACTTGACTTTTTGCTCTAAGCATGCCCTATTGCTTCATTTTGATGTTTCATTTATGTTACCCCTTCATGTATTGTTCTCTCTCCTTTCAAATACTCCTCACTATTATTTACTACCTCCCTCACCCTCTCCCCCAAGCCTGCCTTATTGCTAGTTTTTTTTTTCTTTTTTTGTTGAAGCCCTATTTTTTTTTTTTGAAACTTTGTGTCAATTTCTTAAGCAAGAATCTAACGAGAATATCTCAATAGTATCTTTCTAAAACAAGTATATATGTTTAGATAAATAGACCAAAAGACTGTATTTCACTATACAAGATCCTTTTTGTTGCAATTCTGCTGTGGAAGGCATGCCGACGCGCGTTAGCGTGGAGGCATGCCTGACACAACAGAATTGCAATAAAAAGGAAGTTCTTGTTATATGAAGCTTTGGGTAGGAGCAATTCTGCGGATCTGCATGTGAAAAACAATTAGATTGCGGGGTAAAAGAGTAAGAATGCGACTAGATCTCCTGAATGCAAGTAAAAACCACCGGAACTGCCGGAATGCAAGGAGCATCGCATTCAGGATTAGAAAATTGTACACGTGTTGCGCTAGGATTCCCGATGGGGGCAGAATTGCTCCTACCCAAACTTTATATATACAGGAGTGTCGCCTAAAACGACATATTTGCAACTTGAAGATAACTAAGTTTATATTTGTGCCCGTGCGGAGCCCCTTTTGACACGTCAGAATGACGCCTAAAGCGACATTTCTGCAACGTGAAGATAACTTAGTTTATATTTTTGTGCCACGTGGCAAGGCTAATTGGATGCCTTCAAAAATCTGCACTAAAAAAATCGAATGTAAAGTACCTAAACGTGGAGTAAATGCTGCTACATGACACTTAAAGAGAATTATGCCCACGTGGCGCGATCTTATTGGAAGCCCAGGCAAAATGTAAACTAAGTTGTTTTACGTAGAAACTAATACTTAAAATGCTTCCCAATCCCCGTGTACACATGGCAAGCAAAAATGGTGTTCTACGAAGTACAATCCTCAATGCATTTGAAATTGTCTTTAAAGAATGTGGGTACCATTACCGAACGGAATGGCGCTCCCGTTTACTTTGCGAACGTGCTACGGTGGTCCGCTGGGGCATATGCACGTCTAAGTAGCAAGGAACATCAGAATTCATGCCTTCTTGCTTGCTATGGCTCCGCCTTAGGACCGGCAATGACGAAGCATATTTCTCAAACATCTAGTCCAGCTTCACCATGTAGAGTTTTGGATCAAGAACTGCCCGTTTCGCAGGTATGTTCAATCCAATCTTTGGGACGTATCAAAGTTCAACATAAAGTTTGTGCAATTGCTTAGAATTACCAATGCATGGAATATTATCCTTGCAGCTTAAACCTGGAAGACATCTCATGTCAATCATTCAAACGATTGTATACATGAAGCAAAAGTTCTTTTAAATGTGCGTAGCTAGAAAATCGCGAGTATATGTTCTCAAACATTCGTCTAACACTGTTACTGTGCCATCTTCTAATTGAGTACGGGAATGCACTCATCAATGCTTTCCCTGGCCAATTCAGTTCAATCAAGAGTGATCCTGATATTTATATGCTTCCAATAGGACATAGCCTGTTATCTGAACTGCCGTCTCTTAACTACTGATGGCAGTGGACAAATAGAACATCCCAAGAATATGGTTGACGTGTTTGTATGGGCATGCTGATAAAGCAGAAGTTGAATTATCTATCTTTTAAGTGTGATCCAATGGTGATCACATAGTACACCAACAAAGAATAGACAGGTCCTGAATCTGAAGGAACAGTTCTTGCATCTGTAATTCTCTTTTAAAGCAATAACAGTTTCATGGTCTAATTTTTCTTGCCCCTTATCATGTTTTATTTATAGAATATAGTAGTCATTGGCCGGAAACGGAAGTACAGAGCTGAGGAATTTTCTTTAATATATTGTTTTCCAGCATGTTTGGGCATTGTTGATACCTGGGTATGTTTCAGTTGCTTACAATTACTCGCCTTAATGGAAGTCATGGTATGCATAAGATTTTTAATAACTTCTCCTTTTTGTTGTCTTAGGACTGCTTTTTTGAAGATGAAGATGATGTTGCTAAAGCCCCTGTCTCTGAGAGCAATTTGAGGCCAACAGCAAAAGTGCCCAAAAAATCCTCATTTAAAACGTCATTTGTTTCATTCTTGACACGTACTGTACAATGTGGTTATCATGTTTTGGATAAGAATCAAGAAACAACTAATGGCAACATCACAGTTGCAGAAAAAAATGGTACAACAAAATCCGTCAATAACACGTACATAACTGCAAGAACTCACAATCATGGAGCTGAAGTAAGCATATGGGATAGGTTTTTCAAACGTTCTAGATCAGGACGGGATGCCACAACCTCAGAAGTTAAGCCCGATCACATAGCATCAAAATTTGAGGATAAACTACCACCACTATCAGAAGAATCTGCATTGGTTTCAGAAAGTTTCAGGAAGGACATTTATCATGCCCTCCCATTATTGATCAAGGGGCATCAGTGGGACCTCCTATACAGGTATGAACACTGTGTGCATAGATAAAAGATATTGGATTGTGGATCTTGTTGTTAAATCATTCTATTTAGAAAGTTATGTACAGAGTTTGGCTGCTTGTAAAACTTGTCTATGACATTATTTTCATATTTATGATGTTCCATGGATAAATTTTTCATGAATAGATGAGCATTAGCATTTTCCAGATTGCTTAACTATTTGTTTTTAAAAGCTGAATGAAAAGAAGTCCGATTACGTTCTAAGTTGGAAATTAGAGGTGGCTTTCGTAATACATCTCTAGAGTATCCTTTAGCACATCCAGAGCAAGCTCTAATGCTGATCTGCTTGTTCCTATTTGTTGCTCCTCTGAAAGTGTGTGACTTCTTTTGGCTTTTTATTTGTCTCTTTCTTTCTGCCTTAATTGAATGACACTTGGATTCTTTTAGGTCATCTTTGACTTCTTAGGTTATATGCATGCTAAGGAACGAGTTAAATTATTCCTTATGATTGTTGATGGCAAGGAAAATAATGTAACCTCCCTAAAATCAAAACTTCTCTGCTTGCAAGCATTACGCTCTGCATGATGCAACTTAACCTCCAGCTTATGGGGGTACTATTTAAGCCCATTCCGAACCTCATGCTATTTGAGAGATGAGTATCAAAAACCTTCAGCTGAAGTGTTCTAAAGATGATTGTTATAAGAAATTCTTTTAGTAGGAAATCTCTTTGGTCTAGATAGCACTGCCCAAGCATACATAGTACTGCTTGAATAGCGCTCTGACATTGTTTGGGTAAGTTACAGTACTTTGAGACATGGGATATCGTTGCGTACCCTTTATCGGCGCAGCTCTTTTAATTCGGGACCTTCTATGTTGGTAATTATAGAACCAGGATGACAATTATTTATTTGAGCTTATGTTTGAAGTAGAATATCTATAAATGAAGGGATTCAAGTACTTTATTTGATCCCTAGCTTCAAATTTTCGATGGGAATGCACTGAGTATTATATGCGTGATACCCATGGAATCAGTCTTGTAGGTGATGGAAGACAGCAAGGGTGCAGTGTTTGGAGCTTTCATCTCAACACCATTAAATCCAGGTGCCCAAAGAAAATATCAGGTAGGACATTAAGCCTCAATTAATGATATTAAATGTTCCGATTGGCAACATGATCAGGTCATTTTTTGAGTTCGACTTGTGACTTGTTCAGTACATTTACATTACTTTATGAAGTCAATACATTCCCACTTTGACAACTACATTTTACCCTGGTTTCCCTGACTAACATTATGTCTGGCTCAGAAACAGCAGTGTTATTTGATTCATACTGTCCAAACAAGGAATTATTTCTAGTTGTCTCTTCATGTGTGTTCCTGAAGCGTTTCTGTTTCATATGCATCTTTGAAGTCACGTGCGTGATCTTTCATACCAGCCAAGAATAATGAAAGCTCTGAATATCTTCCCGTCCAAAGTTCTTAACAATTGTGCCTGTTGTCTATCTAGAAGATTTAGTCTGATGTCAAAGTCTCTGACAAAAGGTACTCTCTTGCAGGGGACAAATGATACGTTTGTTTTCACAAATGTCAATGGAGACCCTCAACTCTTCAAACCAACAGGTATACAATGCATTCCCTTTCTTTGTTATTTCTATCCTGTAGAATGACATGCTTTTTTTTCTATTCTGTAGAATGTTTGTTTGTCCTGTTATCTTGCGGGTATCTTGTTTAAAAATATGTTGTTATCATCCCAATTTATCAATAAGGATTTTCTGTTTGACCCCATCTTGCATGAGTTAGCTGTTGAGCATTATGTATAGTATAATCCATCAAGGCTTGTAATTTTCGTAACGCTACATCTGGAATTAAGAGAGATTGCTTTTGATGAAACTCGAATAGACGTCCTCTAACAGAGGTGGCAACCTTTTTCTTTTCTTCTTTTCGGCCCCACTCTTGTTTATGCTCGAAGTTTTTTTTTTTAATTCTGATGTAAAGCCATCCTGGGATTATAGGTGTGAATCGCTATTATGTATTATGTACAAATGATGCACTTGCCCTAGGTGGTGGTAGTCATTTCGCACTCCATCTTGATAGCGACCTGTAAGTGTCCTCGGGTTCTATTTCAATTTTGCATTATGGTTAGTTTGCAGTTGCCCCTTTGGGTAGAAGGAAATCACATCTTCAGTGATGCCTTTTGAATAGATTAACTGGATCCAGTGGAGAAAGTGAAACTTTTGGAAATTGCTGCTTGGCCAATTCAGAAAATTTTACCGTGAAGAATGTAGAGGTAATCCTTTCTCTAATTATCTTTCATTTAAACGCTTTGCAGATTGAACACACAAGAACCCCAGCCCAGTACATTAGCTTCTAAAAGTGTTCAAATTTGCAAGTTACTCAGGCCAGATGTTAGCATTCATTAAGACATTTCTAGATGCATTTATCATAATGTGCAGTTGAAAAAGATGTAAGAGATTGGTAGAGCTTTGAGCTTTACCTTTTCCTGCGGTTAAAACTACAGCCCTTTTTTTTACTGTTGAGCCAGGAGAAAGATCAAATTAAATTCTATGGTTAGGTCAAATGATTAACACCCAGCAAAAAGCATGCCAATGATACAGATTATGTTCTCCTTCTCTCTTTGCAGCTATGGGGATTTTCGAAATATGCTATGAAACCATCAGCAACAAAGCCAAAGATTACATAAGGAACTGTCACTATGCCATACTCATTTGGAATACTTTGGTGACTGCTAATGATTGCCATGTATGTACTATGTACTTTATAAAAAGCCCGTGTGGTCTAAGGGTTGCAGTCAAGCAGCAAGTCTGCTAGTGGATGGAAAAAACTTCTATCAATGTATAATGATGCTATATATAATACACGATTTAAAAGGGGTGGAATTCTAAAAATGCCCTCATATTTTGCAATAATTGTGGAAATGCCTTGTATTTTACTTAATTATTAAAATGCCCCCAATTCTTCTACTGTATTGAAAGGTAATGTCTGATATGCTACTCTCTGTTCTTTTGCCTCATTGATTTCATGCATGTCATTGGCAGAAATAACATCTTGTTGGATTAGTGATAACAAAAAAAAAAAAGGGGGAAAACTTTGAAATACCTTTGATGTTTTGCTAAAATGCCAAAATGCCCCTGGTTTTGAGATATTTTTATGAAAATAATTGTAACTTCTTTTTAATGATCCATAGAAATGTGACTTTCAGATGCATTGTAAAGGAGGATGAGAGCTTTTCACAAAGCTAATATCATTTGTAAAGGAGGATGAGAGCTTTTCACAAAGCTAATATCATCTGAATCGGAGTTTGAAATCACTAAGTTATGCCATTTTTAATACACCAAAAGTTGTAAGGATTTAGAAGGGATTTATAGGACTATAACTTAATTTCATACTTCGATTTAGATGATTCTATCTTTGTTGGAAAGCTCTTAATACTTCTTTGCAATATATATGAAGGTTACATTTTTATTTGGATCATTGGAAAGTTTACGGTCATTTTCATTAAAATATCCCCAAAACCGAGGGTATTTTAGCAAAATATAAGGCATTTTGGAGTTTTTTTCGAAAAATAATCAAGAAGCAATCGATACATATGAAAAGATACAATATGTCAAACTCTTATTGCAACATACTCTCCCATTTGAGACAAAGTGGTGTGGACTTGCATATGTCTTATAATTTATATGTTTCACATAATTTCATGGCTTGGCAAAGGCTTTACATACTGCTTGGCTAGACAACAATATTCTCCTAAAATTAAATCTTGTTCCATTTGCTAATGTATATAATGTTCTCCTTTTTTAATTCATTAAATTTAAGTTTTTCTTTATCCATTTCTTTCTATGGTCAAATATCACCTCAAATAAAGCCTCCCGAAGGTTCACATGTATAGACGTCAAAACTCTTAGGAAATTTTGGTAATATTTATGTCCACGCACTTCCCGTATTTGTAGCAAAAACTCTATTCAAAACCTATGCCACCTCTATCCAGTTATATAATTGGATAATGGATAAATACTCCAGCTCCTAGAAGAGCAAGCTTTCCTTCTAACCCATTTGCCCATGGACACCGTAAATCTGTGGTTATCCCAACCACATGTTCAGGTTAACCACTTCTTTTGTTCGGATTAAACACTATTTTGATCGTAATAACCACTATTTTTTACCTGATTAACCACGTAACTAACCGTGAAAATGTGTTTCGACAGGCTGGTATTGGATTAAATCTAGTAATTAACTCTCTAAACGATTTAATCTATTTAAAGCACCATTACTTTCGCCTTCCCAGCCCCTAAAAATGCCCCTAAAAACCTCATCCACCCAAGAGAGGAAGAGACTTGAGAGATGATTAGCAAGACCAGTGAAGAACAGATAGAAATCGTTGTCCTTTGAGTTTGGAACTGACCAACATTGGTTAATCCGGACATGTGGCAGGGATTACCATTTCTTGGAGTAGGTTTATGGTCGTTCTCTTTCCACTTAACCAGTGAAATCGCCTCCGTCGCAATCACCAATTAAGAGGCATTCCTTTAGGTGTTCAAATGGCTTTTGGAGTAGAGCTTGGCATATGACTGCATTGGACTGCATAATCGGCACATCCAATTCTCATCATTGCATTTTTGTTCCTCGTGTTCTTCTTTTAATGCTAAGGTTTTTACCGGCAGGGATTTTTTAATCTTGGACAGTAATAGGCCTGATGCTTTCTTGTTTGGATCCCATGGACCACTTGGTCTCCGCGGAGGATAAAATGTAATTCAATTCAGTTTCATATTGTTGTTATTGTTATGTATTGATGGTCTAAATGAAATAGTAGTGATTTTTTGAGGCATTTGATAGCTGATATTTCCTTACAGAGTTTGGCTACTTCATTAAGGTTTGTGCGGAGCAATTATGATTGCACGGGATCTGCTTTAAGTTGGTGCACTGCTTTAAGTTGGTCCATAACATCTTGATGAGGCATTCATTACCCACTTGCTTGAATAGATAACATCATGGATTTGGTTGGTGCTTTGGTAATTCAAGTAAATGAACTATATAAAACTAACTTATTGGACCAAATTTGTAAAATGTTTCCATATTGCAAGAACAACTTTTACTATTCAATGTCCTAGAATTTAAACCTACCAAAATATATTCTATGTTTTGGTCAGCAATAGTGAATACTTTAGCCTATCTACCATACATATCATTTTTGTGGTTAACTGCATAAGATTTGAATGGCACAACCTTTATATATTGGAAGTGTTGCTAATAAATCACAATCTATCTCGTTGAAAAATGAAGGAGAAGATAGATAGTTCTTGAGCAGACGAACAAAGTCCGTCTGAAAATGGAATTTTACAGAAAAAGTTGTAAAAGATGATGGGTCTTGTGTGTTTATTCACTACTGTATCAATTTCTTTACCTAGAATTGACCAAAGATTCTATTATATACTTCAACATGTCTTAGTTATTTATATCATTTTGTCTAGTTTTAACCTAGAATTGACCAAAGACTCCACATCATAATATGCCTTACATGACCTCTTCAAGGGTTCTATATCGTTAGTTCTATATACAACATATATGCGTCCTCAATGTAGCCCATAATATGGTGTCATTATACAGCAAGACCTGGTTTGTTGGTATTAATGGATGGTTATTTCACACATGCATGATATAGACAAAGTTGACCACTATAGGTTGTCTTAGCATGAATTAGAGTTAAATTCCGAAGGAATTCACTTATATCTATTTTGGATACGACATCTGTGTTCCTAGGGTCAGACGAAACCTCCTTATGATACGTATAAAAATGTGTTACTAGGCTTATATACTCCTTAAAATATAATGAGATAAAGTAGATACCCTTTATTACAACGACAAAATATGCAATAAAAAACCCCTTAGAGTACACTAAGATGGTTTATAACACAAGTGCATCCCCCTTGCTTGAGCTCATCTTACAAGATGTGATTCTCCAACTTGTTGTAAGTTCTAACCCCAAGTCTTGAAGAAAATCAATCCTACTCACTGAGGCTTTGCACTTGCATAACCGCGTAGTACAACCTCAGTACACAAAATAATGTGCATTATCTAAGGTAAGTACATTGCAAAACTTATAAATTCCGACATAAAATAACGTAACATATATGCATCGTTATTTTTACAATCATTTTATTTTTATTGTAACATTGAGTTGCATGTTTTGTTCTTTCCAAAGAAGAGATATGTGCAATGGAACAAGTTAGTTGTCTCTTTGTTTCTTAAGGCAGATGGAACAAATTAGTTGTCTCTTGTTTCTTACAATGCACATGATATATTTTTTCCATCCGATAGGTTCACTAACACAAGCTATTCCCCTTTCAAGCCCCCCCCCCCCCTTTTTTATATTGAAGGACGTCAGACTTTATTTAATCAAAGAGTCAAGTACAAGTATAAATGCAAAGACACGAATAAAATCTCAGCGGATAAGCAAGACCCACCTAGTGAAGCAACCTGCCTAAGCATAAAAGCACACATCCAAATACTCCTCAAAGATCAATCGCAACTTTGAGCTTCTTGGAGAACATGGTTATCTGCCACATCAAAACCTTTGAAAATTACCAGCCTTCGTCTTTTCCAGATAGTCCAAAGCAACCATCCTGTAGCTAGAGGAAAAGCTCCCTAGTTTATTGGTGATTTGATAGAGATGGTTGTAAACATTTTTTATGATGATTCAAATGGGAATATGCATGATATGGTCTAAGAGGTATGGAATAAATCATGGAAAAGATAGGGTCCATTGGATAACAATTTCGAAGGAAGATCCGCCCTTTTGATGTGTTGGTTAGCACTATTAATTGCTACGCACTACACCTCTAGTGCTAACCACCACACTAGGAAAGTGGATCCTTATAGGAAATTGTTATCAGATGGGCCCCAATCCTTGAGATACTTGCCCTCAAGCAAATGAAACACACCGATGTTTATTGAAGCTTGGCTCTGATACAAGTGTTACACACTAGCACCTCTAGTGATAACCAATGCACCAAAAGCGTGGATCCTTTAGAAAATCATTATCCAATGGGCCCCAACCTTTCCAATATCCCACACCCCACAAACCATATCAATCTTCTTCATATGCATTGTAGAGACGATGATATCCTTTTATGATAGCTAAAGTTACCTAAATTCCGAGTTTGGAACCTTAAGTTATGCTTCCCTAAATTGTTTTTGTGTTTTAAAGACTACATAACATGTGCTTT
Organism: Isoetes engelmannii; assembly: GCA_011763485.2. Lineage (NCBI taxonomy): Eukaryota > Viridiplantae > Streptophyta > Lycopodiopsida > Isoetales > Isoetaceae > Isoetes > Isoetes engelmannii. Next base: position 10,237 of record JAANSK020288490.1, on the reverse strand, counting down.
TGAAGTCTGATTCAAATGATTTTAAGATTGATAGAAAGACATCATTCTCATCTAAAATGCAGTTGAAATGCACATTTTCATTTAGATTTTTATCAAAAAAAAAAAATTATAATAATTTTTATCAAGATGCACCGAGGGTAATTTGGTAATTTTAGCAAAACTTAGGATGTTTTGGAGTTTTCTCCAAAACGACACATGTCCGATTGGACGCTGCCTAGGGTGTGACGTTAAAAATCTTATCTTATCTTATCTTATCTTTTAAAGTAATAAGGTTTAAAAGTTGTAAAAATTGTATTTTATAACGTAAAGTTTGTAAAGGTTTTGGGTAGGTATTCCGATGTTTAGATGTATAATGCTAACGGTGGAGTGTGGAATCCGATCTTGTGAGAGAAGGAATTGAATATGGAAGTCTCAGTCAAGTTTCCAAGGTAGGAAATTTTGTCCCAGTCAATTTGGGTTAGCAGATTGGTACTGGAACGATGGGGTTGGTATGGGTCGGATTTATATGGGAGCTCCGAATCGAGATATTGCATATGTTAAATCTGTTGCTGCCTTGTTTATTGAAGTTCTGATACAAGTTTTTGGATTTGATGACATTTGATTTACAGCTAAGATTCTTAAATGGCGAAACTCTGTATATATCAACCGAGATGTGGTTAATCCGGATAAAAACAGAGTGGTTAATCCGGACATCCGTTATCAGCCGAGGTGGTTAATCCGGACATCCGATATCAGCCAGTGGTTAATCCGGACAAACAAAAAGTGGTTAATCTAGACAAAAAACTAGACGTAGAACTGCGCGGCGGGCTGAAATTTTTTATCAGATGGCTCTTACTACTCCATGGACAGCTTGATCCACTTTAAGAAGCATGCTAGTTGCTTTTGTATGCCCTTTTTATCCTAGCTTGATGAAGAGAGAAAAAGATTTGAGGTGAAACAAAGCTGAATCGATAAAAAATTGGGCAAAAACATGTGTTGAAAAGTCTACATCCTTGGTATGTTTTCTTTTAGATGTGAGACCAAGATTGAAGAGGGGGTGTTCAAGGCATTCTAGGCCTCACAATAATAATAGTTAGATATTTACTTTATTATTAGCACCTTACCTTATTATTAGGTGCATGCCTTATGCCTTATGAATCTTTAATACCATCTCTTTGGGTGTTGTATCACCTCTTGTTATTCGATTATTTAATAGAAATCATTTTAGCACATCTTACAAGTCAGATCTGTTTTGCATTGAATAAGTATGCATGCATCTTATATTGCTAAGAAAGCTTTTCCTTCCCACTCTCTTTCTACATTTTATTGATCCAATTGAGTATGATCAGCATCAAAATCTGTGATTTTGACAAACTGCAGTCATTCTGTAGATTAACAGACCATGGAAGAATGCTTCTAAATTTCCAGTCTTAACAGAAAAACACAAGACCTCCATAAGACTTCCGAGTGCACTGAGTGCACTGCGTATCTCTATATGATGCATATATGTCGAATCCCAGGAACACGTTACGTCCTTTGTTCTGTAAGCTTTATACAGTCGGAAAGTGGGAGGCTTTGATATCCTCAAAAAATAACAAATTTATATGAACCTAAATTTCAAGCAAGCTTTTTGCCATCGGAAAGCCATGATCTGATGGCAACGGCACATTCCCTGGTCGCAATAGTAATACAGCATTTAATCCTGTGTAATAGATCACCATTTCAACATCAAAAGATTTAAAAAAATTTCCTTCCACAGCTAACAGTATTTACAGAAATTGAACATACGATATTACCAGCCTGTTTAGCAGCTATTGCTTCAGCCAACACATCTGTAGCAAAAGTAATTTCCGACGGCGAATCCACGCCAACTGACAATGCAATCTCCGAATAGCTGGATGACTCCCTCTTATTTCTGCACATTAAGTTTTGTTATACAGACCAAATAGCCATATGTCTCATGTTCACCACAACATACCCTGTTTTAGTGTCAAAGTAACCAGACAAGTAGACACGCAAGTCGCCATATTTGGTATTGCCAAAGATGAGTCTTTGTGCTTCTCTACTTCCACTTGAATAGATGTAGACCTGCATTTGCAACAGAACATATGTACATGATGAACCCTATGGTTGTTCCTTCTCATGGAAAATATCCAGAACACTTTCTAAATCATTTAGATTGAAAATAAATTTGAGATTGCAGCATAGACATGTTAAATATTCCGAGTGAAACAATAATTAAGCCAACCTTTGTTCCCGCTGCAGTCCAACATGAAAGTGCCTGAGGTACATCCTCAAACACTTGTCCTTGCAGCTCACCTTTTGCATAGCCCGATCTCCATATGTGTCCCTGAGATCCAATTGCAATTGCCTTAGCACTATAATTATTCTCAAAGGCATGCAAAATAAAATATTTCATTTAAACCTTCATATTTTATGTAAACCTTCATAAATTATGTCAATGTCTAAGAAAACTCTTGCACCTGGAGTTGCTTTAAGGCAGTAACTTTGCGATCAGCCTTGATCATGCCCACAATGTTCGCCTCCAATGCCATTATAATTGCCTCCTTTGATGACTCGTTGTCTCTTGGAACTGGCTCTGCTCCAACAACCCCATTTTTAATGTCTTCACTGATCTGTACAATATAGGAGCAGGAAGTGCAAAATGTAGTCAATATTGTGATCTACATTAGAAAATCCAATGCAAGATAACATAGATGTATGCTCTACATCAGTGCAAAAAGACACAAAACTCTCTCCACCTAATCCTAGGCAACCCCATAAGATTACTGCACTACTTAGATTGTGCCCTACTGATGCCGAAGTAAATCTTAGATGACACAGATCATCATCTGCGAAATGCAACAACTTCCTCTATAATTCATATCATACACTAAGTACTGGCTTTGGCATCATCTTACCTTCATTCCAGCGGCAAAGTTCTGTCTGAGGGACTAAACCTGAGTCCCCATTTTCTTATGGTACCACCTTAAGCATCTCCATATATAGAGTCTATTTCTAGGTTCTAATACCAGGTCCATCCTCCCACAGATGACCTACACTGCTTCCCCCATAGAACATCTCCTCTAGTAGTTCAACTGTTATGTGTCCAGGCTTGCCTACAACAAGATTATGTTCTCTTGCATTCGGCCTTTACTATCCAGCACCATGGACAGTACTATCCCCAGCGGAGATTGGCGAGGCCGTCCATTCCAATATATATGTTAAGGAAGAGTTTTAACTTCAAGATCAACTTTACTAAGGACAAGAACATCCATCCTATCTGGATCTCCCTATTGACCATCACTCAACCTTAGTTGCCAAGGCCTCTCATGCTGTTTCTGTTTAGAGACCAACACCTTGGAGCTAATGTAGGTTCTGCTCAAGGACTTCAAAGAGATGCATGCAAATGTAATGTCATAAGCACAAGCCAGTCACTATTGTCAAGAACGAAGACTCATGAGACATGATTAAACTAAAGCTCAGTCTCAGAATATATCACCATTAAATGTAAGAAAATGTCCTGCATACCTGTTCTCGCAGAACCCTTATATCATTCTGTGTCTCCTCCGTGTCATAAGTCGAGGTAAGATGGCTTCGTGTATGATCGCGTGCATAAGGGAACAAAACATCAGTCACAAAAGATATGGGGGTTGTGGTGCCTTCTATGTCGAGTACAATCACGGGCTGCCATAAACATATTTCATCAAAAGCTGCCATGGAAAGAAAGTTTTGCATTTGTAGACTGCCCAACTCACAGGATAAGCACTATCGTCTCTAGTTGAAGTGCTTGTGTCTGTAGTTATAATCCCATTCGCCTTCACGGCAAAGGCACCTGGATTGACAGCCCTACTCTTCAATTCTCTATGCATGGGATCTGCTGGGTCCAGACCCATTTGATGCAGCCGTATTGCTGCTTCAAACAAGTAATGATAGCATTCTGCCTAACTCAACAAAAACAAAAACGCAATCAATTTCATAGTTATGATGAATGGCCAATTATAGAGACGATAGTTATGCAAGGCAGAAGACAAATGGCATAGGATTGTGAGAAACAGAAAATATAGACCTGCGTTTTTGCCTGTATCCATGAGTCTCCCCACACATAAATCCCATGGTTCCTCACAAGTACTGCAGTGGCTTTGGGATATGCCGCAATCTGCAAAGTAACAAGCTCCATCATTCTTGGCGAGAAACCAATTGAAACTAACACGAATCAGGATGAGTATACACAGAGGCAGTTATAGAACATTTGATGCACATTCATTTTCTGTATGCTTCAGAGTATTTTACTGGCACGAATAATACTCTATATTTTCTTTGATCACAAAACTTGAATCCTTCACCAACACAAATCAGCTGAGAAGGATAAAAAGCTACTTACAGCATCTGCAAGTGTATCAGTCAACTCATATTCACGTGCCGAATTTTCAATAATTGGTATAACAAGCTCATCATAATATCCATGCCCTTTTATGCCTTTGATCATTTCCATGTGAGTAATCTGTAGTTGAGGCTGTAAGTGGAGACTGATACTCAAATCAAAAATACCATCATAATCTGCATCAACTTACACGAAACTCACTTGATCCTGGGACTAGCATAGTTGCTAAGCAAGCCTCCAAACCATGGCTATGAATAACAGCTCCAGCTTTACGCATTGTGTATGCCTGGATGACATCTCAACCATATAGTTAAGATGCTGCCAACTACCAATATTTTGCCTTTTGAGCTATGCTTATCCTTAGATGTTTTCAAGATGAAGAACATGCTAGCAACATTAATAAGCCTGTAAGGAATAAGGTGTTTTACTAGATATTCACTAATTGACAAAAAAAGGTTTTATTTTTTTTTTGAAGAACGACAATTGACGAAAGAGTATCAAGGAATGTTGCCGTAATGGCTTTAATTTATGGGTGCCATAACTAGCCCAAAGTGATCCATGCCTCAAAAACAGAGATATGCCACAGTCGTCATTCAAAAAACACCTGTTTGTTTCATTCAAGACATTCGCTTAATGTTTCATTTAAGGCAAATTTCCCTAGAAGCATAATAATAGACAATACAAGCATAAATTATTCAAAAGAAGGATTTCCAACAATGACGCAAATAACGCTATCAGACCTTAAGAAACAAAGGAGCACACTCGCTACACTTGGGGGGCCTGTGTGGAGCAGGCTTTGAAGATGGCGAGGATAAGACTGAACCATCTGGACCTAATATATACATATCCTCTGGTACCATCCGCTCCTTTTGCACTCCTGTAAAAGATTAACTGCTCATAACATACAGAGGGACAAAACAACAAATTTAGTTATTGTCAACCAATCTAATGACTAAGTGATTGATTCGTGGAAGTAATGGGCTAGCATTGCTAGTAATAGAACCTGAGATTTTCTAAACATAGTTCATATTGGTTTGAAGACCATTTAAAAAATTCATGAAAGGACTGGACATCATAAGACAATGTGTAGTCAATGTTGATTTGCAATACATTCCGAAAAGTTCAAAAAATCCGCAGTTAAACAATTAATTGAATCGACATACCAGAGGGCGCCATGACAATGAGTTGATCTTCTAGCAGAACGCTGGGATCATTAATCTTGAGAGTGATACTTCCACCAGTGCCAGAAACCCAACCCAGCCCGTAGAAGTGTCTGCAGAGCTCGGCAGCTAAAGCTCGTGTTTCCTTTACAGAGTCGTTTTCAACATATGGTTTTATGTTTTCCATTGAGCCAAGGGGTCTGGAGCTCCGGATAGGCAAGGAGCTGCAGGTGCGCAGGGAATGAAAATGGCAGGAACTTAGCACAAGAGCCATGCTAAAGCTAAAACGGGCTCCGTTTTAGATGACGAATATCCTTCTGACAGCGAGATCTGACCGCTCATTCATGGACACCCCTGATTTTCGGTCGTTTATATCTTTCAGACATATCCAATAACTTGTACATTGCTATTCCATTCACATTGAGTTGCAAACCCCTAGTAGGTGGGTCTATAGGTGGGTCGATAGTATATTCTGTTTTATTTTGAACGTGTTGTTTAGACGGCCGAGATTGGTTTGTGGAGCCGCATTAGTCAGCGTGAGAAAAGGGCTTGCTTGCCATCTATCAGCATTAGTTAGGCGTGTTACAATTCCTTCCCATTGCCTACTTGCAAAAACGGAGGTTTGGGTCCCCAAAACCCCCATATCATGGTCTTCTGCCGGACTCTTCTCCAGAAGATGTTGTAGTAACAGAGGAGCAGACGACTATGGAGCCCTCCGCCCAGAAATACCTTCTTCCAGAAACCCCCTTATGGTATATCAAAGTCTTCTGTCGGACTTCGCCCCAAAAGATGTTGTAGTAGCAGAGAAGCAGACGGCTATGGAGCTCTCCGCCTGAAAATACCTTCTTGCTCTTTCCAGTGCCAAAACCTTTGTTGTGCAAGAGCCGCTGGTTGGACAATATTCGAACCACAGGTTCTGCTGCCATTTTTGGGATCAAAGTATGAAGTACGGGATCATCTTTCTTAGAACCCTTCTTTGTGCAGATTAGAAAAGCCAGCAGACAAACTGAGGGGTTATACACTAGCTTTAGATAAACAACAGTGCAAGGGAAGAGCATATCCAACTGCATTAGACAGTAGGCCTAAGTTTGTTTGTATGCATGAATAACAGACAGATAACAGCAGAAGCCCTAGAGTAGAAACAAAATAGCAAAATAGGCAGATTCAAAACATAGGAATAGGTAATAATATGCCAGATTCATCAACAACTTCACGGATTTAGCTAGCACTTCTTACATGCTGCATCTTTCACATTCATTAGTGTACATCTAAAGATAGTTGTAAAGGCAACCCGCAGTGCTTAGCACCTTATTTTTTAGTGGTGCCAATGGTATATATGTATGCCTTTTGACTAAGGTTTTGATATGATTTCACAGCTGTAGCTATATTTTGTTTGTTGTACTGTTTAGTAATTTTAGAGTGCCACGTATGTGCTCTTGTTTGCTATGGATTTGAGTTTTTTTCTATTTCAGTTACATATTTTTTCGTGTATTTTGTACTCTGTACTTGACATGCAAGTATCTGTGACGTTCCAGGATAATATACGATATAAATACGTATATTATACTGGCCACGTCACTAGTACATGTTGTACGTACGACATGTACTCGGTAGTCGGTATAGAATAACCCATGGGGTGGCGCACCCCTAGACCCCAAATATATTGCACATGTTGCAACATGTCAACATATTATGCTAACTGCCACATGGCATGATCCCTATGGCTTGACCCATTACCATCAAACCCTAGGTCAGTGTGCCCTAAAGGGGACCTTCTCTATAAAAGGGGGCAAACCCTAAAAGCGCCCCCGTTTTTTTATCAACGCCAGCAGTAGAGCAAGTGGCCATCAACAGCAGTCGCCTTCAGCACGAGGAGCACACCTCCTGCCCCCATTCTTGAGAAGCTCACCTATCACAGTTTCGACCCATTCTCAAGCAGCTATGGAAGGCTTTAGAGGAGCAATGCCCGCCATCCATGGTTCTGGTAGGTGTTTCTTGCCCCATTCTTGATTCTGAGAATAGCCATTGGCCATTCTTGTCCCCATTCCGAACCATAGGTGCCAAGAACTGACCAATGAAGCTAACCCTGTTTGTTAGATAGATTTCTATTCTATTATGATGTTCCTGTAGTTAATATGATGATCATTGGATGGTTGATTCGCTCTCTTGTGTGTTGGGAAGGGGGGTAGAGACCCAAGCCTTGTATTAGTATGATCCTAGTTTTAGGCCTGATTAGTTCCCAACTAAATGCGGCCTGTGCATAAGAGCCCACACCTATATGCTGTGGGTCGAGGGGCCAGACTAGTTTATAAGGGGGAACTTGTCCCATAGCAGTTGATCCCTCTGGTGTGTAAGGCCTACCGGGGAACACTGTGAGCTAGGCCTAATACCAGTATGCACTCCGTGAGGCTCTTGGTATGGGCTCGACACCTCTTGGGTGGCGCGGCCTCTAGCTCGCCTACTATGAGCCCTCTAGCTCGCCTACTATGAGCATGAATTTCCTGGAAGGGAGAAGTTCCTTCCTGCCTCATCGGGACTGGGGAGATGCAACTCAAGAGTAGCCCCTCTGGCCATGCACCCGGCAGGCTATGGTCAGGTTCCAGGACTTATCAGCCTATCTGCAAAGTATGCATAGGAGAGGTGGATGGAGTGGACTACCAACGGCCATGTTCTATTGCCAACCAAATCCATTGCCATGAATTCTGTCTGCAGTAAAATCTGGAGACCCAAGCCATCAGTCATACCTTGGAGTCTGAGCCTTGGGTAGGATTTACCTTGATGCTATGTTGCTATGTTGTTTTCAGGTTATATGGTGATCTCCACCCTTCGAGGTGGTATTGTACATGTTATGTTTGATGTTTGTACTTACATTTACGCTTCCGCACTGATAGGTGGATCCCGAGGGAGACGGGATCAATGACACGTCCAGTCCTCCCACGTGAATCCTTGCTCACCATCAAGGATCCCACGTCAGATGGACAGCCTTACTCTAGTTTGTATACAATGGGAGCATCGTATACTAGCTGGGGACGTTACAATGGTATCAGAGCAATGAACTTGGTTGACCAAGATCGAGCACTGGCCATCATCCATCGTTCTAACTGTCATAGAAACTCAGCCTGGGAGTTAGATCCCAAGTAAGAACCTCGAAGAATGGAAGTTTTTTTCCAAGGGGTAGGAGTAGTAGCTAGATAGAGATAGTTAGAAAAATCACTAGGAGATAGCCTCAGCCTATAAAAATCTGTCAAAATTGCCTTGACATGGGTTAGCGTGCACCACAACACCATTAGAAAAATTCGAATGCCCTTCTAGCGCACCCTAACCCATATCGACCTCAGTTGACCTTGAAAATTAAGTTAAAAGATAAAATGAATATGCCAGTTCACCTTTTTAGCCCATTTTACGCTAGGGTTTCACATTTAAAACCTTAATATGAGTAATATTTCTAGCAAAACAGCACTTAAGATGGGCCATATAGGTTAGCATACGCGAGAGCACCATTAGAATAATTCTAATGCCCTTTTGGCGCACCTTAACCCATATCGAAATAAATTTATCTAAAGAACTTAATTATTTAGGGTCAATATACACATGTTAATTGAATAGTTAGATAATTCCAAATTCCCATGCCAAATCCTAAAAATCCTCAGACCTATAAAAAGGTACCCCTCTCAGAAATTAGGGCTTACCCTTTAACGCTTTGCTCTTGCTCGTGAGGCGATTTCTAGGTGTCTTTGCTTCGATTACTGAAATTCAACGTATGGCCCGCACCAAACAGACTGCAAAGAAGATGACTCCACTCGAATTCGTCAGCGCCTAGGTTCTCGCTTGTCAACAGAAGCTAGAACGATTTAGAGCCCAAAACAAAACACCACCAAGCTAGAGAAAAAGGCTCGACACCTGAGGAACATCGAGCGCAAGAAGAAACGGGCAGAGAAGGACAAGAAGCAAAGGAAGAAAGAGCTAAAGAGGCAGAAGAAGCAGAGGTTAGAGGAAGAGTAGGGAGAAAGAAGAACCAAGGGTCGAGAAGACCCCAAAGGCAAGAACAAGCTGGCTGCAGAAGGTGATCAGCTCAAGAAGATAACGAGTCCGAGGAAAACAAAGTTTACAGGAGGGAAGAAGAGGAGGGGAGGAGTAGCCATCACCGAACCGGAGCCAAACCCAGAGCCTACACCATCAAGATCTGACACAGAGTCGAAAGATTCAGACATGAAAACTGCCCGAAACCTATCCCGAAGAAACTATGCAAAGGAGGGATCTTCGAAAGGAGGAGGTCATAGATCATGGGACGAGGATGAGATGGACCACTCAGAGGAAGAACCCAATCTCGATGCCTCAAATGAAGAACCTATTTCCACAGAGGAAGAGGGAGTGCCACCATACCCCGAGTGGGACCCTATTCCTAACAAGCGCAAAGAAGCCCGACAAAACAGCCAAGGAGTCATACCTTCTATGCCAAGAAAGAGAGTACAGGAACAAGATGCAAAAGTACAAAGCGTATATGAAGATGTATGACGCATACAAGAAGTACTATGACCAGCACAAGGTCAAGTATATAGAGGGAGGGAAGCCAACAAAGCAGCAGACCGAATTGAAGCCCCTGTCATGAACCTACGCGAAGAACATGCAAATACACACCAGAAATACCCAAGAATCTTATATACAACAAAGAATCTGATGTACAATGGCCCGAAGGCGAACAGAAGAGCAGGGC
>JAANSK020288479.1:0-10610 GCA_011763485.2 Isoetes engelmannii | reverse complement strand
ACGTCAGTACTCTTGTGACTCCATGGTAAGAGGTCCTCCAGCGCCAGACGTGGGCTGGGAAGGGTATGCGCATACGAAGTCCACCCCGCCACTCCCGCTGCAGGGCTTCGAATGTAAGCTGGCTGGGCATGTTTCTGCTAACAGGGCTTGCATGTAGGCTAGTTGAGCTTCCCATTGTCTTGGAGCTTTGTTTCTGTTGGGTTTGGTACTTTGGCTTGGTTCTTTGCTCCTGATGTTCATGATGATTTGTTGTTGTCATTGTCTAGCAATGTTCATAGGACTTTGTATCTTGATGTTGCTCATGTTCTTGTTATCCAAGGTTCCAGAGTGTTTTCCATGTATGCAGTAGCGGCTATGGGATCTCCACTTAGTCACGAGGACTAATCCCCTTGAGTGCATGTGCAGTGATTGAGCAAGACAGTGGTCAGGCTGATGGCGGCAATGTAGCAGGGGATCGGAGCAGCTTGATCTTGTATATGTATTAAGAATATTATGGAAGTAATTCCTCGGATCTTGTTGTCTTCAATGAATTATAGGAATTGTAATAATGGATCGTTTTCACTTGCAAAAGGAAGATTAGATTCTTCATCAATATCATGGTTTTGTAAAGTTTTCACACCAACCTAGATCTAGCATAAGTTTCGACAAGATCCTGAGTTGCCCGGAGGGTCAACTCGGCAGGCTTGTCGCATATATTCTAGTGGAACGCCACAGTACCATCCTTTTTGTGACCAATATTACTGAGAGGTGAAGAATCAAAGCGATCTGCAGCAAAGCAACTGGTGTAAACTATGGATATACTTGTTGATGGAAGCGGCCTGCCCTGCTCTTCGCCGACGTTTCAAAAAGTTACTCCTTAATAGAAAGAAAATAACATCCTTTAAAGCCCAAGTTTAATATCTTGTTGTCTCTGCTTCTGGTATTTATGTTGATCCCGCTAGGGTTCATACAGTGAAAGAGTGGCCAACTCCACAAATAGTTACAGAGGTTTGGTTTTTTCTGGGGTTGTGCAGTTATTACCAACGTTTTGAGCAAAATTTTGCTCAGCTTGCCTTACCTCTCACTCTCTAAAGAGAGAAACTATTCTCTATTGGGATTGGCCTCAATAAGATGCCTTCTAGATTTTAATGGTTTAGAGTTAATTTCTGTTCCAGTGTTGCAGTTACCAGAATTTGACGCACAATTCTTGTGTTGTATAGATGCCAGTGAATCTTCTACTGGGGCAGTATTGGAACAAAACAAGTATCCGATCAGTTTTGCAATGTGTAAGTTCAATTCCATGAAGTTAAAGTACATGTACGCAAGGATTCTTTATGTGTAAGGGGTTTACGCGAGCTTGTGCCGAGGGAATGTCATGAAGTACCTACTGAAGGTCATATCAACACTCTAGATTTGGTGGCGAGACATTACTATCTGGAAACACTTAGGAGTGATGTAATCACTTTTGTTGAGAAGCTTTTGTCGTGTCAAAAGACAAAGTTGCATGCAAAAACTCCAGGGTTGCTCATGGCATTGTGTGTATCAGAAAGGCCTTTCCAACACTTGATAATGGATTTCGTTTCTATGCCTTGCAGTGTGCAATGTAATGAGAAAGCATGGAACATTGTGGATCGATTGAGCAAGTATGCATACCTTATACCTTGCAGGATATCACTAAAGGTTGCTAGAAAAATCTAAGCTCCCAGAAGTGATCATATTAAACCATGGCTCCAAATTTTGTAGTAAATTTTGGCATGCCCTATTTACTAGTCATGGGACTAAGTTGCAGTTCTCTACTGTATTTCATCCGCAAACACATGGCCAGTCTAAAGTGACTCATAGAATTCTGTTGCCTATGCTTCGGATATGTGCATGAGTACGTGGGAGAATGGGAGAATTATTTGTCTATCCTACAATTTAGTTACAACATGGCAACACTTCTGCAACAAATTTAGCACCCTTCCAAGTAATTCAGGGCAGGTCACCACCAACCTCTCATGAATAAAGTAGTCATTGCTTATAGATACATCAATTTGTTATGAAACCACATGAAATTTGAAGACTCATTAGCATTTGTAGTTTATATTCATGGGAAATTAATGCTACATTGAACTTTGTATTCCATGTTGAGTTTCATGAGATTATATCTTATCATTGAAACCATCGAATTGAGTGTATTTCAAGGTGCAATTGTGCTAAACTTGAGAAGAATTTTATTTTCTTATTGAATTGAATGGATTTTTATTGTCCATAGAGACCAATAGGCCTATGGGACCCAATCAAGAAGTACAACAAACATTTTAATGTCAGGATTTAAAAACCCTCGCCGCAAAAGGTTTTCGAGGGAAAAACCTTACCAGTCTTAGGCATGCTGAGAGACTGTAGAATGATATAATGATACAATATGGTGATTGTAACCTCAACGCGGTGTTTGCGAGCACAACCGAGTGCATTCATCCATGACCTCCTGTAAGTAAAACTCTAGTGAAGTCAATGAATTTGTGTCTAGCAGCACATGGAGCGGTTGGTTTGGTAGGACCAACTCAGTTCAGTATAACGAGTATGAATGTGGATGAATGCTGGACAATTCTGAAGAGTGTGAAATTCGTCCTCAATGACACCCTGTCGGCAACACTGACAAATCCTGTCCTCATGCGCCTCCCGAGCCCATCTGCCTGTCTCAATTCGAAGGCGATGTGTGCTAATTGAAGCTATGAGTCTCCATTTCTTCATGGGCAAATGTGTACGGAGGTAACGTTGTGGTTCCGTAAGCATGGGATTGATCTGGCGCTAGTAGTGTGCTGTCTTAACTTGCTCGAGGGCACTAGGATCCCAAAGCTTGCGGAGGAAGCAAGCATCAAGGTATTGCCGTAGATTATTGTGGTCTTTCTCACCTACACACACCTATGCTGCTGCACATTCCATTGGGCAAACCACTGAGCTCGTCTCTCCTTAGTAGGCCTTGAGGCGCTGCGGACCCATAGCCACGGTATAAGCAAGGTTGGGGAGACGTTCATTGCCCATTATCACCACATTCTAAAAGTAGATGATGTGGTGGTCGAGTGCAGCTCTCTGTAAAGGCAAAAAGCCTACCTCTTGTAGCAGAATTTGATATGGGACTGTGGATTTTACTCCAAGCACCTGGGCTAAGAAGGCTTTTTGCACCTGCTCTAGGTCATTCCATGTGGCCTGTGATATGACCGGGCCCCATACTTCGACCCCATACAAGAGAACGGGTTCCACCAAAAACATGAACAAATGTGAAGATGGGCCCAGTCATAGAGTTGTGCCTTGTGACTATTGTTTTGTATTGCATATAATGCCTTCCAGCCCACTGTCACTCGTAATCGGTTTGAAGTGTCTCAGTATGTGGTAGTGGAGAACTCTATGCCCAAGTACTTGTAGGTAAATGTGACCTCCACATTTTTTCCCTGATACATGGGAACATTACCCTATCAAAAAAGAAGATTTAGGAGCAAGCGTACTTGTAGGTAAATGTGACCTCCACATTTTTTTCCCTGATACGTGGGAACATCACCCTATCAAAAAAGAAGATTTAGGAGCAAGCGCCTCTACGATGACGAAGACCGCCATCGCCGAAGCTCCAAAAGTTCACCATAGCTGAGCTCGAAAGGAAGCAAAAAAAAAATGATAGGAAATTATTTTTATTTTTTTTTCCAAATCGCCGGAATTTTGACTCCCGATGGTTTACACGAGGGGACCTGCCAGTCAGAACGGTTTCCAGCCATCACACCGCCGCCACCTGCCAGTTTACGGCCGAAAATTGCAAGGCCCGGCAGATTCCCTACCACATTAATTGTCCCCTGATTCGAACCTTGCTAAACGTCTTGCAGATTTACGCGTTTCTAAAGTTGCTTGTAATGGCACTTTGCCACGTTTCTTAAAAAGGATAAGGATGGTGGTTAAAATTTTTATTGTTCTTCCGATGAATACAGCATCCGTCATACTTTTGCCATATAAATTTTACGGAAGTTGCTACACCTATAAAACATTTCCAGTTCTGTTCTGTACTTTTGAACATCCTGAATTGTTTCTTGACCATTATTATAAACCAGAACTTATTTTACATAGATTTACAACCTGATCTTCCAATGGCTATGTAAACAGAGTTTTATGTTTCATAAATGGAAATGATATATGGATGATGCCCTTGGCTGATAGACTTTTGGATCTATAATCGAAATTCGTGAAAATGATTATGAAGTTAGGAAGCTGTAGCAAGGAGAAGTTAACTAGTTACTAGCATGAGGCAGAAGATGCCACAAAACAGCCTGCGCATGCATTCTGACATTATGAAAATATATCTAAAGCTCTTTAATGATATGTTCGGCCTGTGTAGCAAGGATAAGTTAGCACACACACCTTACCAGCATAATGTAGAAGCAAAAGATGGATTTGGAAGAAGCCTGTAGAGCCTTCTCTCTTGCATTAGTAGGAAAATAAACCAGACGAAAATACAGTTTGCAGGACTGACATCCTTAGAGGAACAGTCTCAATGCAACCTTATCCGAGGCTTTTACTGTTTCAAATGGATAACATGGATGAAGCTCTTGGCCAAAAAATGATACAAGAAAATGAATGTTACTACAAATACATATAGAATACAAACTACCCAGTTACTCTCCATGTTCAGACAGGCCATTTTCTTCAGCCGCAGCTGCCTCCATCAGCTCATCAAATTGTTTGGATTTTACAAGTACAATCTCCATCTGAAACAGAGAAACTTTAGTATTAGAATTGATAGCGCATATTAATGCAGGGGTTAGCACTGCTAACTTATAGAACAAGTTATACCTTGGCTTTCTGGACAGGCCGACCTCGTGTCTCATCTCCCATGTCAATAGTTGATGTCAGTATCTCTGAACAGTTGAAACAGTGCAGTAGTTACGACCGGAAAAAAATGACTAGACAAGGCCAACACATAATGTTTCCCTACAAAGAATAACAATGGTAAGTACTCACTCTTCTCAACTGCTAACCCATTGTTCTTGAGAATCTCTACAACAGTGACCACAGTTGCAATTGCTGCCAGCATATGAACTTCCAGGTTAGAAAAAATGAACTTCCAGGTTAGAAAAAAAATACCCCGTCCCAGGTTACAAAATGTTATGCATTACTGTGCACCATTTGCAGTAAATACTACAACCATTGTTCACGTACCATATCTAACAATAACTGTTCATGGACAGGTTTTTAGATCACATCCCAGGCAAACAAGACAAGGATTATTTGCAACAAATACCACCTATTCACTCATGTACCCAGAATTTAATTAAATATATAGGATTTTAGATTACATCCCGAGCAAATAAGAGAACGACTTCCATGACAATAAAAAATAACTTAAACATTAAGTTCGGCGTACAGAACCATCCAACAACATAAACGGATTCTCGAAAGAACATTATAAGAACGAAGGAAAACAATGAAGCCAATATAGCCTAGTAACAATACTTACCCATTCCAAGCCCCGAGAGCTCCACTTCTCCATATTGCTGCATAAATCTCTGCACTTTCCAAAAAACTCGCGAATTAATAAGTTCCGCAATACACAGAAGAAAGGGCATAGAAGTTGACAGCACACAGAATAGAGTCAACAAAAAAAAAAAAAATCTCATGAAAAGAAAAAGTACCTTGGCAAGATTGACATAGAAAAAGAGCGGCTTCTTGGTGTTCGAAACCTGGATTCTGTTCTTCCTAGAAGGCGCCTCATTATCCTCGACGGAACCGGTTGGGGCTTGAGCGTTTGGAGCCTCCATGCCTGTGGTTTCTTGTGTAAGACGCAGAGCAGGTATTTTAGGTTTGTATCCCGACCGGTTTTACCATTTCCATACTGGTCAAAATTATACACTTTTTTAGGCATACCCTACCCTAGGAGAGGAAGGGAGAAAATAGGAATATTCAGAAAATATGTTGAATGTAGGGTTTCGATTGAAGCAGAAGTCAAGTCGGAATAAACACTAAAATACCATTTCTATGGTTTGAGGTAAGATCTCAAAAAAAAAAAAAAAAAACTGACAACCCTTGCTTCATTATAATTCAGAAGTGGCAGTTTCTGAAGTCGAAGTAGCAGTTGCATGTCGTGCGAAGGCGCTAGTATGGGAAGAAAGCGAGAGATGGAAAGAGGCATACAGATGTATGAAGAAAGCCGGAAGAGAACCTCGTGGTACTTGAATGGGCTGTGTAATCGCTTATATGGACTCGGTAATAGATCTGATGAAGGAACAAGATCGAAAAGGTAAATTTGTATTCATTTGTAGGTAAGGTTGAATAAAAAAATCACGTCAGCTTATTGATGTGAACCTTTGAAATCTAGTGTTTGCAAGAAGATGAGCATTCGAACAGGAGAAATACATATAATTCTGGGGCCAATGTATGCAGGAAAGACCACAGCATTGTTGAGAAAAGTAGATGAAGCGTGAAGGCAAGCTAATGGAGGATTAAATGAATGTCAGTCACTATCCGAGCTCATGGATCAAGCCACAATAGTTTTACTAACATCACTTCGAGTCATTGAGTTCTCAGGTATGTATACAACTTATCCTCATTTTTTATATGAAAATATAAATTTACTGCGAACTCATATTAATAGGAGTATCATTATCTACTACGGGTGATACAGTGATAGAAGTAAACCTTGCTATGGGCGAACAATTACGTTCATGGTAAGTATTTGCATAGTAAATGGTTTTTTTATCTCAATAGAAAAAGGATGCTTTATAGTAATGTAATAATATTTGATCTTGCATACATATATGGAAGTCATGGCAAGGAAATAGCTGTGCACCTGCTGGAGCAGGCCTGCCTTGTCACCATGCCATGTTAGATGCCATGGCAGTATATCGTGATCGTGCATTTCTATCAAATGTGATCTCAACTCATATTGGCACTGAAAAGGTAAAAGAATCGTCCATTCCAGTCATCCAACAGAACAAATATAACATTTCCTTATTCAGATTTTTCCTTTTTTATAAAGTCTACATATTTCAATGTGATTGCGACCATAAGTTACATTGACTCGGATGAATCTTTGTGGTATGAGGCTTGCAAAGTATGAAAAAAGTGAACAAACAAAATGACACTTTTCAATGCAAAATTAGGAGATTGCATTGCAGAAACATCATTCACTACATTCAACGAGCAGGCTAAAGTGATTCTCGGGCATACTGCAGATAATCTATATGAGCTTAAACATCAGGTACTCTAGGTACTCT
The DNA here is from genome assembly GCA_011763485.2 of Isoetes engelmannii. Classification (NCBI taxonomy): domain Eukaryota; kingdom Viridiplantae; phylum Streptophyta; class Lycopodiopsida; order Isoetales; family Isoetaceae; genus Isoetes; species Isoetes engelmannii. The sequence continues at coordinate 3,396 of JAANSK020288479.1, read as the reverse complement.
ACCATACGAATAACACCATCATATATGTAGACTTAAAAATGTACAAATCAGGATATAGATGTACATGTTATTGCCATAGGTAGACCTGGAAACTCACTTATCTTTACATAAGATGGGCTGCTAATGTAGATTCAGGGTGCTCCTAGAACTAGATGCATATGATACCTATGCCATTAAGCCAAACTGAGCAGTGTGTTTAAGAACCATGGAAGCAAGTTGCAGTGAGAGTCAGACTTGAATTCATGAATTCACAAAGTCGACAAAGCATGAAATCTCAGACACAAAAACATCCTTGAGACACAAAAGGAATAGCATCTGAAAGCGTGGTTTCTATATGCTCATATCACTGCATGGATAGTGGAGGTGCCTCTGTGTGATTTCTATTTGGCCGCAGTTATGAAGTGAACGATTGTTAGTGTGAAGGCCTAACATTCAGAAATGCAGTTTAGCTTATACAAACAATTAGTTAGAATTACACTATGCTCTTGATTTGGATTCATGTTGTCATTGCTACATGTTCTTTCTGTTGGACTCATAATGCCTGCATAATTGGCTTACAGAAGCTTCAGGGCAAAGTATACCAAGCTGAATTGAGAAAGACAACATGGGCACCCAAAGTGTTCCGGCGAAGCGTGCTTGACGCTATATGTGAATAAAAAAAGACACAGAACAACCAAATCGGAGGGAGAATGTAGATTCTTGCTACAACAAATAACTAATTTTCGACGAACGACTTGAAGGTTGCTACAACAAATAACAAATCTTTGATGAACAACTTGAAGGATATAGTTATTGTTAGAAGGTCTAATCGAGGCCTAAAAAAGGCTTCCAAGCCTTTATCCGACCTATTCATAGAATTTCTGCTATAATATAAGGATTTGGGGCGAGTTGGAAAAACAAGCGGTTTTCTAATAACAGTTTGGAGAATCGCTTGTGTCAACTTTTAGATTTTCCTTAGTTTCTGATCTTTCTAAGATCATTGCATGCCATTTTGACCTGATTGTGGTTGATTTCAGGAGCTTTTACCAGTTGGAGAGAACTATCTGAACCTGGGCTTAAGTCTAATTTTGGGAATTAGAACGATTGTGGGTGGGAACTTCAAGGAACTCACGGTTGAGGGGAACTCAGGGAGTATAAGGTAGCATAATCGTACCTACTTTTGTAGGTTGTGATAGTTACATGCATGTGAATACTACATTTTTCGTTGTTGAGTTCTTTGACTGATTTAAAAAAAGCAGCATGAAGCCAAATCGATGTTGAATGTATGTGGTGGGCTTAGACCGTTATGATTGTTAATTTGTCTATCCATTTTATACATCCAAGATTAATATAGTTAAAGGCATGAACATAATGTCCTTACACTATCATTTTTTTGCACATTTGTTCTGAATCATTTTCCTTTTCCAGATGACATGAACTTATGTAAGCTCCAAATTTTTTTCATCTGCAACAAAAAGCCAAAAACCTAAGTGCAAACAAGAGGGTCTCTTAAAATTTGCTTTCTCAGACAACAATAACCAGGATAGTTTTGCAATGAAGTTGACAGGTTTTTCACTGTTTAGTTTGAGGCAAGTTTTGAAAGCCAAAGATTTCTCCTATGTACGTTAGAGGATTTAATGGAAATTCTATATTTATGCATTTCTTTTTTTTATTGAAGGCTCATATGTATATTTACATAGGTTTAACAGTTTTTACAAAAGCGTAATTTTTTAGAAGGGATAGTGAAAACCCTGAGAACTAGAGAAGGCGTAGCCTTTTCGAAAACAAAATATTATATCAGAGCATCATCTAGAGACCCAAGAAGAACTAAAGTGTGGAATCCGGAGAGCTAGTAATGATAAGTCATGAGGTTGAGGTTGCAATTTCGTCTGTTTCCTTTGAAAATCATGTTAAATGTGTAGAAGATGCACATGCACAGCCCTGCTTTCGCCATATTAAATCTTCCTTTTGCATCCTTGGTCGAGCAAATACGATCTCGTCTAGCATCCATACTCTGGTCACATACTCTGGGCTCTCGTGCTTGTATACATTTGGAGGCTCTAACATATCCATCCACTCGCTACTGATACTCAAATCAATCCTTTTCCACTTGAACCTCCTGACCACTATAAATAAAAACCTGTAATCAAGAAAGAAGCCAGTAAGTTTTATATCTAATGTCTAATGATTTATGGAGTGACCTCATTGATCCATTGCACATCATATTGAAATTGCATAATAATGCCCTCAATCTATTATCATAATTGAAAATTAAACTATTTCTTCCCTTTCAAATCATCGGAAGGAGGACATAAATCTTCCAATCTTTGGGATAGTTAGGAAAGAAAAAGTTAACATCAATAAGCTCAATAAGATTATAACCAAAGATGGGAGAAGCAATTTCAAGAACCCATTCAACCTGTAGAGATGTTTTGAAAAGATGGATTTCATCTTCTGCTGCATCCATACATTTAACGCAGATGCCCTGAGTCAGTCATCTCTTTCTATTGGTAGCCAATTGGTAGCAAGAGCCTTGTACCAGAGTTGCCACATGAAGGACTTAATATTAGGATAATGGGTGATTCCTGAAGAGTTACGTACCTGTAAGCTTTCTCGACAATAAAATCAATTCTCCCATTGTGGTGCCAAGAAATGTCATCATTAGACCAAACACCAAAAATAAGAGTAGTAACAATATTATCGTGTAATCATTTGGAGTCCAAACCCTCATTATACGAAATTGAATTATTAAAGGAGATCAAATTGCCATGATCATCAAAGAAATCACGAATATATTTAATACCTTTAGAACCCCATCGTTTTTCCTGATCCAGTTCTTGAGCAACCTAGAAGGGAAGTAAATGGAGTGAGGGAGATCCAATTTGAGCTATCACTAGCCAAAAGGATGATATGTTATAAGGTATTGTCTGATATAAATTGGAAACATGATGCTTAATAAGGTTATGATTAGCCTTGAAAAAAATTTTGGCTGCAAGAGTAGTCCCTTGTTTCTCAATATTTAAAAATGCCCAGCCCACCATACTTTTTCTTCTTACAACAATCAGCCATAGAGACTGGAGTCCAACACCTCTTATTTTGGTCACAAGAGACAAATATGCCAACAACACTCTGGAGCTTGGAGGAAACCTTCTTGGGAGCAAGGATAACAGAAGACTCGTAGGCATGGGAGAGATCAAAAAATTGGCAATGATGGCCCTTCTTTTTTTAAAAAGGTAATGATAGCTGTGCTCTCGTAGCCGAGATGTGAACCGGATTCTCTCATTTTGAAAGAATGTTTTCAATGTTATTTGCCATGCGCTTTCGGACGAGCGCCAACGCTATTTTCGTGTCAATATCCAACTGCTCAACGACAACAGGCAACGACCTTAGCGTTATTCCCCTGCTAGGTGCCAAAAT
>JAANSK020288468.1:0-10610 GCA_011763485.2 Isoetes engelmannii | reverse complement strand
TCCGAGCCATGGTGCTCACGGGCTTCGGCCTATGTAATGTGTTTTGTTTTCTGTTGTACTTGTGGTCGCATGTCCTCAGACGCTGCCTTTGTGGTGCGACGTTAAAATATACTTCCTTCCTTCCTTAACTCCCCATATAGTCAATAATGCAGTTTATTAGATCCATGTGAAAAACTATGTAATAGCTATACAATCTAGAATTCTGAATTTTGAAATATGAAAGTTGCTAATTTATATACAACACTACAGCCTCTTCTATTACCGTCACTGGCTAATCATTTACAACACAATTTCTAAGTAACATGACACAAACATATTCACACTTCTTTAATATACACGATTTCCTCGTTGCAATCAAAACATTTACACCCTCCCAACTCATGCCCAGCAATGCTGGGCACCGTTACTAGTATTGCTTCTATAAGATAAGATTTTGAGTCAGCTTTCTCAGATGTGGATATGACATCATCAAACTAGTATTTCTACCCACCAACCTTGTTGTTGTGGAACCAAATTTGTTGTTGCTACTTTTGCCAAATCTCTAATATCAATATGTTTGAGGAAGAATTGACAAGCTGCCTCTGTGCAGCAAGTACCCAGGTCAGGTAATCTATATAGCTGAAGATGGAAAATCTCCTCTAACGATTAGCCCTTATGTCCAGATGATCTACAATTGTTGATTCCCAAAGACCCTGCACCTTTATTTTCTAGCTTCTTTTGATAATATAAATTTGTCTTGTTCTCAATATTAAAATTTCGTCCCATTCTTCAAAAAATTTACAGGACCAAAATGCAAAGCCACATACAAAGAATCAGGCCTATGAGGACTAGGCTATAGATTGGTGTGCAAGAAATGCAAATTTCTTCAGTCCGAGAACGCATTTTCTTTATCTAAAGTCCATCGAATCTATAGAACACATGCCCGTGCTGAAATTCAATCCAATAAACCCATCGTTCCTTTTGAGGACACACGCACAATCACAACATCAATAGACGGTCTATCAAAAGAGTAGCAGTTTATTATATGATTGATAATGACAAACATTAACCCTACAACATTGCTACAAATATGTGAACCATTGCAACAAACATACTATCTGGTAAGCCAGACACTTCTGCGATTGGGCTATCCTTAGTCACAAAAAAAGTAGAAAGGCTAAAATGCTAGACAACTGGACTACAATGTGATGCATCCTTAATCACAAAAAAAGTAGAAAGGCTAAAATGCTAGACAACTAGACTACAATGTGCTACCATCTTTCTAACATTCTAGAAGCTGGGTCCGATATTTTCCCTGGCGTTTAATTTGGTGGCGCCACGTGGCGCAGCTCAAAAGTGCGGAATGGAAGTTCGCTTTTGCATTCCGCGTGACCGGGAACGCAGGTCAGGATTGTTCGTTTTTTTTTGTTAGGGTTTTTTTTAGTTTTGTGGCCGCCGCACAATATCTGCGTCGCATCTGCTTCTTCGCACAGAAGCTTCGCCGGATCATACTCTTCTTCTTCGCCGGATCACAATAAGCTTCAGCTTCTTCGAACCTTGCTTCACCGGATCTGCTTTTTTAAGCTCTGCTCTTGAAGCCCTTCACCGGATCTGCCATTTTTTTCTTGAAGCCCTTCACCGGATCTGCTCTTTTTTTCTTGAAGCTCTGCTCTTGAAGCCCTTCACCAGATCTGCTCTTTTTTCTTGAAGCCTGCTCTGCTTTTTTAAGCTCTGCTCTTGAAGCCCTTCACCGGATCTGCTCTTTTTTTCTTGAAGCCCTGCTCTGCTTCACCGAATCTTGAAGGCTTGCTCTTCTTAGTTGAATCTTTGAAGCCCTGATCCAGTTTTGAACCCCTGCTCTGCTCTGCATCTGAAGCTTCGCCGGATTTGTTCAGGGAAAAATCGTCCCCAGCTTCTAGAATGTGGGGCCTTGGCCCTTGGTCCCCTTTTCCAGGTCAGCCAGTGACCCGCTCCCGGCTATTGCCGGTCGCAGGACCCCACTGGCAGACCCGGAAAAGGGTCCCAAGTGCCAAGACCCCATACAATCTCGTATGTGTATTATGTGCTATCTTTGTTTCGTATTTAAATCACCACTATTTTTGCCACAAACTCCAAAAGTACATGGTACAATTAAATGCTCTTAAATGCATCCACACATGGGGCCTCAACCCTTGTCGAATCTTGATACAATTTCCACATGGGACGGTCACGTCTCTAACACTCTTAGTTAATTGACATCTGATCTGACTTTATCGAGATGACTACTTCTAATGTAATATGAGGTTAAGGTTATGTTCTCGTGGAGTTGATTGGAACCGGAAACAATGGGGTTAACAAACCGAATCTCTCAGAAATTCTCTCTGATTTCTGAAACCTTTGAAGTTGCCTTTAGAGCCAACCGCAAAGTTCTTTGCACGAGCACAATCGATATAGAAGTTGGGTCCCTTGTTTCCAGTGGCGTGCATTTTTGTGCCAGCGCGTGGCACCATCCAATAATGCGGAATGGAACTTGGGTTCATCCGTTGCGCACGACCTGTTCTTCAGGTCATTTTTAGGGTTTCTATTTGGTTTTAGGGTTCTTCAGGCACAGCCGCAGAGGAGACACAAGCCAATGACAAATCCAAGGAAAGAACCTCGCCGGATCTAACAAGAACCTCTGCTCGGCAGCATTTGTGAAGACCTCGCCGGATCCAAGGAAAGAACCTCGTCGAGCCTCGCCGGATCTTACAAGATTAAAGCTTTATCGGATCTAACAGGTATAAATTATCGCCAGAGTTAAAAGCTTGGTTTTACAGGAGGCTTTGCCGGATCTGAAGCTCTGTTCTGAAGCTGAATCTGCACAAAATCTAAAAAAAAAGGGTCCCCAACTTCTATATTGTTGGGGAATGGAGGTTGGGATCTCCATTCCCAGTTTCCAGGTCACCCGCTCCCGGCTCACTTGGGTCGCGGGACCCAACCTAAAAACTGCTATACAATCTTGAACCTGAACTTTGAAATTTGAAGGCAGGTCAGACGCCATGTGTTCATCGCCTAAGTTCCTGATAGTTCACAACCACCAGAATTAGATGAAATTTACATTGTCAATGATACAATTAAATTAGGCATTTTTTCCACAAGGGACTTTGGCGTTATCCAAATATTTCTCCTCGCCTCGGGACTGCCGTGGCGGCCATTTCACGTTATGGCGGAAAGTTATTGTGGCGCCCATTTCACAGTATGGCACTTTTATGAAGCTCCGTCCTTGCAGCTTCTAGGTTTAAGCAAGGCGGTCCCTCACATTTTTGCGCAGCTTAGGTGAGTTCTTATTGCAAATAGTTTAATTTTGCAAGGATCCAACACATTTCCGGCACAAGGAAGAAGGTCTGACAAAAATCTGCCGTTTTGCACAGATTTGGAGGGTGCAAACAACAGCATAGGCTTCATTCAAACGGCTAGTAGATTTGATCTTCATTTTGCATTTCCAACTTCATTGGCTTCTTGAATTCTCAAATATAGGCAGCAACATGGAATCTAGAGCATCCTTTAGAATCGATAGTGTTAGCTATGCCAACAATTCCCAACCTCAGAATTCCATGATCCTCTATGCAAGATCTAAATTTGTGAGCACCATTCAGAAGTTAAACTTGTCTCCTGATTGTAGCATCTTTAGAATTGCTGATATGGGTTGTGGATCAGGTCCCAATTGCCTGATCAACATGAAATTTATAATTGAGACGCTTATGTACCATTTTGGATCGAATTGGTTACCCGAAATTCAGAGCCTCTTTTGCGATTTACCTAGCAACGATTTCAACCAGTTGATTCAACAATGGAATTCTAACTATCAAGGTAATGCAACATCCTTTTTCTCAGCAGTGCCAGGATCAGTTTACGGGAGACTAGTTCCAAAATCCACACTCAATTTTGTTTTCTCATCATTCTGCATCCACTGGCTCTCTCAAGTACTTTTCTAATCTTTAGTCGTGCATTTTGTTCTACTTTTTCCCTCTATTTTCTCTACAAACTCAAGTATATTAACTATTGACTTTTAGGTTCCCCCGACAGTTTCTGATCCAACATCTCCTGCTTACAACAAGGGAAGGTTTTGGTTACTTGGATCAAACGAGGCATCTGCCCTGGCATATGCTCAACAATGGAAGCAAGATCTGGCAGAATTTTTTAGATGCAGAAGTGAAGAAATGGTTCCAAGTGCCATGATGTTGTTAATTTGTTTAGGTCGTCCAGAAGATTGCCCTCCTCAAAATCAAATTAGGGAAAATAATTGCGTCATAAATCTCCAAATTGCATGGCAGCAGTTGATCCAAGAGGTAAGCTTTAATTTTGAGCTTCAAAAGATAAGGAATTATATTACTTATCAAAATGTGTATTATCTTGCAGGGGACAATAGATGAGCACACAATAGATAGCTTTAATCTTCCTGTTTATTTCTTTAATGCACAAGAGATTAGAGATGTCATAGACCAATGCCCACTCTTGAGAATTGAAAGCTTAGAATATGCAAATGAGAGTGTAGGAAACGAGTATTGGCACCAAAGCAGTAATGATCCGAACGTGTTTGCCCGCAAACAACAAGATTTTTATCGAAGTTTGTTGGGTAATGCTATGGAGGAGCATGTTGGAAAACAAAAATGTGAAATCATATTTGAAAGGTTTGGAGAACTAGTGAAGAAAGCATTAGAGAGTCAAACGAGTTGGAATGGCAAATGGGCACTGCCTGCTGAGACTATTATCTTGGTAGTTTCTAAGAAATTAGTTTGAATATCATCTAAACGTGTATATTGCTGTTTAGTTGCAACATCTGCCACGCATTGACAAAGAGTACTTCAATTGGCTGGGCAGTTCATTTGAAAACAAGTCTACAACTCTTTAGAAGAATATCGATCCTGTAAATAAATCTGGGAGCTTTTTACATAGCATTAAGCAACCAATCCTTATTCTTCCAACAGTTGGTATCAGTTAGATCCAGAGTTCCATAAATACCTACAGTATACTAACGGGTTGGCAAGCTGTCTGCTGCAACTATAAAGTTTATCTTCTAATAATCTAGTTATTTGTTTACTTACTTAGCCATGGTCTATTGATATCAAGATGCATCTTCGTTCAAACCTCGTCTTTTCTGTATATTCTCACTCTTACCCTGTTCTTTTGTCCAATGCGAAACACAACGAAACTCCATTCGGGATGTGGTAATTTGGACAAAAACAAAGTGGTTAATCTGGACATCTGTTATCAGCCGAGGTGGTTAATTCGGACATCCGATATCAGCCAGTGGTTAATCCGGACAAAAAGCGGTTAATCTGGACAAAAAAATAGGCGAAGACCTGCACGACGGAACTGAAATTTTTGATTGGATGGCTCTTGCTACTCCTTGGGCACCTTGATCCACTTTAAGGAGCACGTCAATCGCTTTGTATGCCCTTTTTATGCTAAGTTGATGAAGAAGAAAATATTTGAGGCGAAACAAAACCGAATTGATAAAAAATGGACAAAAAGAGTTGGTTTTTTTGGCTTCAAACTGTGCAGCTTTTCGTGGTTGATAACGGTGTCTAGATTAACCACATCTGTGTCCGGATTAACCACATCTCGGTTGATATATACGACGTTCCGAAATACAACATATTAATGCATTTTTGGCATACTTTGGGAGCTTGAGAAATGCATAGAAAATTCAGTAAGAAACGATGAGACTCAGAAGAAGGCATGGAAGTTGATACCTACTCCCCAAGCAGTGTGTTTTCAAGGACGGTTAGGCGGCATTCAGAAGTATCAAGTATCAGCCTATCCGCTTGCAACGTATGGCAATATTCTTAGTGCCACGTGTCGCGACATATCGATGGCTGAATTGCAGCCTAATCGACCCTCACATTAAGTAAATTGCACTGAGGGCCATCTTTCGGGCCTTCAAAGTGTCTTCTGCCTAACATCATGAATGTTGGCACGCCCTTCTTGCATTATGGCTCGCCATTCTAGCACTCTAGAATGGAAACGGAGTGGGCATTCTTGCATCTAACCTGCTATGGTAGGTAAAAAAATCAAAATCAAGAACATATCTCGAGAATCCCTATGCATCCAATATTCTTGTATAAATAAATCCCTGTGTGTGCGTCCACGATGACGTGGAAGGTGAATGATCCAGCATTCATGCCTGCCCATGCCACACGATCGCCCTTAAATAGTTTCTGATGTTTTATGTGTTTTCAGGTTGTTTGCAGAGGCGATAGGACTGTTGTGAAGGTGTGGGAGTCGCGTGAAGACTTTCTTGAAGAGTTTTGTGAAGAGTAATACTCTGATTTATTTCTTGAAGTGTTAAGTGAATGTGTCTCAGAGTTTTTTGGTATTTATTTGGAAGGATCTGTTAATTTCTATTTATCTGGCCAAATCCAACCATAGGATGTGTGTGGAGCATCCGACCTAGATATTACAGTAATCGTTGCTCTGTTGTTGTTTTTTTTTTCTTTTTTTTCTTTTCTGTCGTTGCCATTGTCGGTTTTCTTTGTTCTGTGGCTGCCATAGCTGATTTTCTTTGTTCTGTCGCTGCCATAGTCATTGCTCTATTTTCTTTGTTCTGTCCCCAGTGTATTACAACCTTTTCAAGAGACGTATGGCAAATCCCGCGTCCATTTCTCTTGAAAGTACTCTTGTTAATAGTACTCTGTTGCTGAAGACTGCTTGTTAATAGTTCTTGTTTCTTGACTGCTTGTTAATAGTTCTTGTTTCTTGAAGACTTCTTGTTAATAGTACTCTTGTTTCTTGTTAAATACACCTGCTGCTATTGAAAATGAGAATGATGGTACTACAGATATATTGGCTGAATTAGTGAATTGCAGTACAATGAAGATGATGAAGAAATGGAAGATGCTTCTAAGGATGAGTGGTTGCCACTTGACGAGGATTTGCTGCTGGCTGAATTAATGACTGCAGTACAATGAAGATGACGAAGAAATGGAAGATGTTTTAAGGATGAGCAGTTGCCACTTGACGAGGATTTGTTGAGTGCAGCAATGAATGGTGGGGTTGAATGCTCACGTAGTGTTAATGCTTGGGCACGTGGCACGCGGGAGGTTTGATGAGTGGAGGAAAGCATTCAATATTGACGTGTCTCTTCCTATTGAGAAACTGGAGCTTAGGGATACGAACAACCTGCTAGCAAAGTTCATAATTCATGTATTAATTTGTTAATTAATTTCAGCGAGCAAAGTAATCGTAGGTTAATTTGTTAATGAGTTAGATAGGTGTTAATTGTAATCTATGTAGGTGAAGAAGAAGAAAGATCAAAAGTTATATCCTCCGTCCTCGTGAGTCCCATTTCTTTTTTTTAATTAAAACATAAGGATTAATTTAATATTAATGAAGTGTTATATTGCAGATAAGCTCCCTGTGTAGAGCTATTGGCAGAATAATACGAAGGGAAAAGGAGAAAGGGATAGGGATGGCTGACATGTGTGAAACTCCGTTCAATATCTTAACTGATCCTATTTTCAGTCAGGGCAGATTCGTGGGCATGTTGACGAAGACCAGAGTTAGCGGCACCATGTATTAGTTTTACTGATGAGGTTCAGATATTGGCAGATACCGATCACCAAATCACCCATCCAATGGGTTGCATTAAAAGGCTTGTTTACGATATGTTGATGAGGTTTGGAATTCGTGGAGTGAAAGAATTTCATAGGGTGAATGATTGTGACTTAGTTCTGGAGAAAGACGATGGAGGTGTGCTGGTTAAATATGGGAAAAGAATCAGTAAGAATAATACCCCGACAACTATAAAGTTCGATGACCACCACTACTATCAACCAATATGGACTTATGAAGAGGATTTTGTCTTAACTTCTAAGCAGTATTTGAGGCATTTACCACCCAAGGAAAAAGATAGTGAACCACGTCCTTTATTTCTTCAGCCTATATCAAGACCTCGCTTTATGTTAAGTGTAAATTTAGTTTTTATCTTAGTTTTAGATTAATGTGTAGGTTAATTGGAAGGTTCTATTTTCTGATTAATTTTTTTTATTAATTGTAGGCTTGGTATGTTGTTAGCTCTGTTGGAATTCATAATCTTGGTAAGTGGCTAAACACTATGGTTTCAATACTCGGGCCTGGAACTACCATTTGCAACAAAAGTGGTCGTGTAAGGTTTCCCGCCTTTGTGTGAAAGGTATTACATCTGATCTTGGAATGAAAATTACTGGTTATAAGTTTGTTGTAGCTTATGAGAAGTAAGTTCTTTTTTAAATTCTTAGATTAGTTTTTAGATTGTAGTTGTTAGACTTCACTTTTGCAGGTATGATTGGACTCGCGAGTCTAAAGTCAATGCTTGTATGGATGTGATTGCTCATCCTACGTCAGATCCGTTTAGTAAAGTACTTTCTGGTAATTTGATTCCTTTCTTCTTTATTTCATTCTTGCATTCCTTTCATTGTCTATTTCTGAGTTTATTAATTTGTTATGCAGATCAAATCTCTAGTCGGTGTCTTACAGATATTAAAAATGTTCCTTCAAGTAACTCAACCGTCTTCATGTTTCAGATTTTATAAACACATCTGGTGAGGAGAATATGAATCCTGCCTTTGATCTTGACCATATTCCTGTTCATACTTCTGCTTGTAATTCACCTGTTGATACTTCTGCTGTTAATACTTCTGTGAAAACTTCTGCTTCAGTTAATACTTCAGCTGCATCCATTAATACTTCAACTGCACCTGTTAATGTCACCTCCTGCTGTTAATACTTTATTTGTTAATCATTTTGTACCTGCATCTACAGTTGTTAATACTGATACAATCGTTGTTGATACATTTGCGGGTTGTAAGGTCCCTGCCAATACTAAGTGCAATATTTTGTCTACTATTTCTTGTCTTGGAGATGTACAACTACTAAAGAAGGATGCAAGACTTATATTTCAAGTTGATGATGATTTTGATGATTCATCCTACTATGAGCTCAGTAACGCTTTTCCCGGGAGTGCAAAGGTTATAGGAAAGTTCATGGCGCCTACAATTAGCAACCAGGGTACGTTTAATGGTGGCACTTTCAACTTTGGTATAGATTCTAGTGTTCTACTTGAAATGCTTAGTGCTGCATTGAAGAAAGGATCTGCAGTGAACTTCCAGTGATTGAGTTTTTGTGGTTCCTGTGTAACTTTTGTGGAATTCTGATGACATTCTAAGCTGTAATCTTGCTGTAATCTTGTGGGATTTTTAGTGACAAAACTGTTGAACTTTCATTGATAAAACTGTAGAATTTTCAGTGATAAAGCTGCTGAATTTTCGGTGATAAAATTGTTGAATTTTTAGTGATAAAGTTTTTAGTGATGAAGGAGGTCATCGATGGGGCTAGGGTTTGTGGCTAGGGCGGCGGTAGGCGGCCGCCCCTCTCTTGCAGGACGTCACAGCCCCCATAGCAGGTTGGAAGAGTGTGTGGGAAAGCCCACACACTTTGCTTCTGTGTCTGATTTCATTGCGTGCTGAAGAAGGTGTGCTAAGCTCCATTGTAACAGCCTTGTAGCAAAGTATCTTCCTTTGAGCTCGCTTTAGCTTTCGTAGAAGTTCTTTCTGTCAAGTTCCTGTGGTAAGAACCTCCGTGCTTCTATTGTAACTTAATCATATCTCAAGTTCCTGTGGTAAGAACCTCCTTGCTTCTATTGTAACTTAATCATATCTGGAAGCTCCTTTGCAGCAGGTCTGGTTGTTTTGTGCGCTGTTGATGTACAGAAAGCCATCCTAGCTCCAGCTTTATGGCACATGCTATTCTTCTTTCTGTGTTTTAAACCTTGTCAGAAAGTTTCGGTTGAGAATAGGTTGCACCCACTGTGGCCAGGCCAGGTATGGCTGCACCCACTACAGTCAAACTGGGGCAGATGGGTGCACTCACTATAGCCCATGTTGCAGTCGCAGGACTCCATTGTTTACTCTGGTTGTTGGTTTTATATGGAAAAGGGGTTGCGTGATAGCCGAGGTTTGTTTCTGTAAATAAAACATAAGGGAAATATTACTCTAATTGAAACCCATAGTGTGGCATGATTTAGCTTAGGATGAGCAGGTTATGAACATTGGTATCCTATCAGTCTGGGCCTAATCATTGCACAAGTGTGATGGTCTTGCATGCTTGTGTTGTCTTCTTTCCTCGAATATCATGGGGTTTGTTTGGAGCTGGATATATTTGCAGGAAAAGGAGGTCAGACCTTTAGTATTTAAAGTTGTGAGAAGAGGGTTGAATATTTTTTGCATATCAGTAACTAAAGGTATATACCCCGTATTGTGCTTCAGGATCTTATGTTATGGATTAAGGATTTTTTACCTGTAGTATTGCGCCTTGGAAGAAGTAGGGAAGGTATGCTCTTGGAGTACTGGTATCCCCACTCCGTAGCTAGCTCTATTTGAACTTGTTGGATTGAAGGCAGGCAAGCATTTAAGGTTGTTGCTTCATGCAGTCAGGAGTTGGATGTGTGGATGGCATTGGTTGTTCCTTAGTTCGTCCATCGTTGATATCCTATATTATAAAACCGTGAGGTCTGTCCCTCCGCCCCGATCGACGGCCCAGATTTGTTTGATTGACGTCCAATCTGGATGGCTTAAATCGTGCCACGTGGTTAAAATAAGGGGGCGCATAAATATACCCTTTCGTTTTCATAGTGA
>JAANSK020288457.1:0-10612 GCA_011763485.2 Isoetes engelmannii | reverse complement strand
ATTTATTCGGAAGGGTCAAAATTGGCTCCTCAAAAATCCGTATACGGGGGGTTTTTTGCTACCCCTTGCACGTAGATGGCATATCCCCCCTATATATGAGTGCACCCCCCTTGATAGATGACTATATTAGATGGCAGACGACGCATTTCTTTGAATGGCAGGCGGCGATTACTTTCTTCAAGGGGGCAATGTCGCGTTCTACATGTGCTGACAGCTATTTATGAGGAACTTGTCAAGTTGAAGTTTTACCTACACTGTTGGACCATCTTCAAAAATTTGGCCTGTGAAGGTGTTAATAACTGTCTGAGAGGTGCTTTATAACAAAGAGTGTGTCTTCATTGTCATAGATGACATGTGTGGGTCTGTACCACAATTGCCCAGTGGTAATGATCAAATTATGGTCTAGAGAGATGGACGCTATGGGGTATAGGACAAAGGGAGAGAGACTGAAGTGGTGCTACTATAAGTTGGTGACTTAGGTGCAGTAGTGGTGCACTAAAACAAAAATCGTAGAAACATGTGAGTGTACGGGATGGGGTGTTCTTTGGCCAAAACCATATGTATATGTGCTTTAATTCCATATATATTCAAAAGAGAGATGGTAGGAGTTTATGAAATATGAGGAATATTTTTTTGAGAAACTTCCATAAGGGATAATTTCTTTTGACTCTGTGCACGCACATGCCATATAGACTTTACACTAGCTGCGCCCATTGGGGTGGCGGGGCAACTGTGATTGCTAAACTGTCTTTTAAAGAAGAGGGATTAGTGTCAAGTGCTTCTTTTAAGGAGTATCACAACAATTTAAGAGGTACTATTGAGACGTGTGGACTTCCATGTACTGTTGCAGGTCATGTAGGAGGCTGTCAAAGTAGACGTTGGTGAAATGGTCCCCATAAGAAGACAGTGGTGGCACTGAAGTAATGGATGATGCTTTTCTTTCAAGAGGCATTAGGGGGCACTCACTGAAGTAGTAATCGATGGTGCTTTTCTTTTAGAGGCATTAGAAGGCACTTTTGTGGAGAACCCATAGCTTTTTTTATGGTTGCAAGTAATCACATTGTGGCAGAGACAAGTGTTGTCTTGTCATTAGTGCTGACAACATTCGGCATTTGGGGGTTTCTTTCCCCATTTTCCAACATGTTTAGTGTAGGAGTACATTTCCAGACTTTGACTTGTACTTGGGACATCTACTTTTGGCATGTTCCCATAGTAACATTTTTAGTCATATTCTTTGCATCTTCACGCACGTCCATTTTGGACTATAAGAAGGCTAGATCAGTTCAAACCGAGGTTGACATACCTTGTGCGTAAGGTGATTGTTAGAGTTATTTCTGAAGTGACTCATTTATACAGAAGATAATACTCCACTGACATTCACATGCTTGATGATCAGTGGTACGACAGTTTGTACAACAGATCAGAAATCTATCGTTTGCGACAACAAGACTGGGCAAGTCCACGTGATATGAGCCTTGAAGAAGTGATTCTCTATTCTCTAAAAACTATGATTCAGTTGCTTGAGCTTTCGAGTACATATGAAGGTCAGGTTTGTTTAACTGCCATCTCCAATGTTTGTTTGCCAGGAGGCGATGATATTAGGTTCTACAAAGGGCCACATTGTCCCCCTTCAATTAGTAGAGAACGACAAGGCATAAACCAGGGCCCATTAGTTGCATGGCAAACTCCAAAGAACAACATAGCCCTATTCAAAATGATCAAACTCTACCTACCGCATTTAGATATGAAGGAGCTAGGCATTAGTGTTCTGTCCTAGACGTTTATACTATGTGAAGGGATTAGTACTTGGCATGTGTAGTGAAATAACTATTTTGAAAAACTGGTCCATTGAATATCAGATCTCCATAACTCTACTTCATGTCATTTGCTACTTCATATTTTTCTTCCCTTTTTATTATAACTTTATAATTCTTTCTAATCCTATGAGGGCCTTATTAAAAAGGTATATATGTCCATCATTAGTGAAGAAGTTGTGAGGCTCATGTTATTGTCGAATATTACCATTATCTTACATCCAAAGATTATTAAAACATGTTTCTATGCATTATGAGATGTGGCATGTAAGTTGAAATTCTTATACCTTGAACTCGATACTTGATGCTTCATGACAAATAGAAGCGTGCATATAGCCAACTGACAAAAAGAAGCGTGCATCTAGCCCATTGTGAAATGGTCTCCTGACAAGAAGAAGCGGGCCGTGCATCTAGCCAATTGTAAAATGATTTACTGACAAGCACTGACAAATTGAGTGCGAATAAAGGAAGAAAATGACAAATTGATTGCGAAAAAAGGAAGAAAATGCAAGAGAAGCAACACAAGGAACACACAAGATGTAAAAAGCTCTGAACACAGCAAGCAAACAAACGTGCAACGGCTCTAATTCTGTTAGGTCCAAACTGGCACCAGAGATGTCCGAGCTAGCACATGATAGAACATACAATTCAAATGACCATATAAACATTACATAGGGTTGTATATGTACCCTTATACATACATACATACAAACAAATATAAAAAATACAAATACATATTCAAGTTACATTGAGAGTATCTTTATACCTATATGCATTGGGAATTTGGGAATGTCTTTAAACCTAGGAGAGTATTGAAGGTAGGAAAGGGCCTTAACATACAAATGCATATTCAAGTTACCCTGAGAGTGTCTTTATACCTATGCATTGGGAATTTGGGAGTGTCTTTAAACCTAGGAGAGTATTGAAGGTAGGAAAGGGCCTTTACAGATAGCAGATATTAGAGTATGAGTGTAATAATAACAAGAGTACAAGCATTAATGGAGAGAAGCCCCTGAATGACTAATGGGTAGGCTTCCAAGTCTAGTTAACTAGGACAAGGCTCATGAGTGGAGATATTGAATAAGAAAGCCAGTTTAAAGTCCCAAGGTCTCGAAAGACTAAGAAGAGTAGAGCCTTGGTACAAGCCAACTCGCCTTACACAGCATATCTTAAATCAATCAAAGGGTACATTCTATTCAAAGCAAGGAAAACCCTCTACAACCAGTTTCCAACTACCGGTAACTGGCAGCACCTGACCCTTCTGGAGTCAGAATGGCGAGGTGGCTCTTTATTGCAGGCTCAAGAAAAGATTGTGCCATAAAGGCAAGCGTCACCCGCTGGCTTTTCCTCGGTATAATACACAGCAGATTATGAGCTTGGGCTTGCAAATTGCAATGTTCTGGTGCTCACGAAAGCCAAAGAGCCATCAATCAGAATTGTGGAACCCTAAACCCTAAGCTAGGGTTTGGGTCCAGTTGACTGCCCAGTTCCATGTGAATCCGCGCACTGCCCACCCAGTCTGTTCTGTTGGCCATAGATTTCAATGTCGTACTTGTGGTGGTGTGATAAAGGGGGACCATATCAGCCTACGGCCCTATTAGCTCGTTATTTTTTGCATGCAGAAACTAGACTTCTCCCTCACATGTTTGGTAGTGTTCTGCCAGACATGAAGAGACGTTGGCCTCCTTCCTCTCGCCACGTGTCCCCCACGTATTTCTATACTGTGTATGACTCCAATGCGTTTCTTGTTTTTATCGATGAGAAAATAGGGCTAGTTTTCATTTTGCAAACCCCCCCCCCCCGATGTGGCATACATCTGGACCCTTAATTTTTAGATTCTATGGTCTAGATTAGTGCCACGTTAGAAGGGCTAGATTAGTGCCACGTTAGAAGGGCTAGCTAGAATTGGCTATTGGGTCCACAACCTTCACTCTCAATTCCCTCTCAATTTTTATTGTTCCCAGTAGATAAGTCAAGGACTTGGTTTTTATTCCTTTTCTTTCACCAACCTTAGTCGGTTCCTCTTTCTTTTACCAATTGAGTACTTGCCAAACTTCTACTGTTGTCATGATCTTGCCTCTTTTTCTTTCACCACTTGAGTACTTGTCGAAATTCTAATGTTTGTCAGGATCTTACACTACATCTGTGCACACAAGAGGAACCATGTCCAACAAGCAGTAGGTGCAAGTACTCGGAATAATGATCTTTCCCAAGAGCCTGGCCAGCAACTGATCTATAGTGGCTTACAGACCATGCATTTGTTTCGCTTGGATACGAAGTACATGACGGACATTCTACAGTGGCCTGACATGATTGAGTTTGTTAGTTCCTCTATTGCATAACATTATTGGTTCAACCTAGTGTAGGCCAATGAAATCAACATCCCAATGCCTCGACACATAATCTAGACAAATGTGCTTATGTCATGTTGCCAACTTTCAAATCCAGACAAATGTGCTTATGTCATGTTGCCAACTTTCATATGTGCAATGATTGTTTTGGATTAGGAATATATATTAATAAGATAATAGATAGGTAAATAGGTAGGTAGGTAGAAGCAACCACAAGGAAAAAATAAGAATATATAGTTGGTATACAATAATGGAAGTATAGGAAAAATTATCACCACACTATGGTAAAGAAAAAAGGGTTTTCCAAAAAGATGTTTATTGAGGATGACGATGACGATGACGATGACATGACGATGACGATGGAATTTTAACATCCACAGGAAGCCATAGCTTATGTGATACTTTACAACACACCTAAATGGGTCCTGCCCCCACCAATGTACATGGCTAGTGGCTAGTGGCGTGACGTTAAAAATACTATCTATCTATTGATATACATATTAAATTTTCGATTGAAAAGTTTTACCATTAATGGCATTGATTAAAAACCTGCCAGGACTTTTCCATTAAAACTTTGCTTTATCTTTCGTTAAAAAGATCTTGATTCATAAATTTTATCCTAGAAAAGAAATTACAACACTCAATTTGACTCCTACTATATTGCAAAGTAGACAATATTTTGGTGGCTCTACTGAGAATAGCAACACTACTCCTCATGCCACGTGCCACCTTAAGATAAAACTATTACTTTTCAATATCCTGGTAGTAATGCTTCTGTTGCTTCTTGCACTTGCCATTGCAATGCTCATTGGCCAATTGATCTTCATAGATTTTAAGATTCATTTGAATTTTATTGTTATGACTTTAAACGAGAGACACGTATGTTAACGTAGAATAGAATAGAATAGAATAGAATACAATAGAATAGAATAACAATTTTGTCGACCACGAAGTCCGATTGGCCTATGGAACCCATACAAAGAGAAAAAGCAACAAGCGCATTACGGGCAGGATGAAAAAACCCTCGCCCGTAGGGTTTTTGAGGGAAAAACCTTGGCAGTAATGAACTTGCTGACTATAGATGAAGATGTCATCGTAACCTAGAAAAGCAGAGTCGATGTCACTCGTCCATTACCTCCTGAAGATATGACCCAAGAGATCCTACCGCAGCGATACTCAGCAAGAGATGGAGTGGCTGGTTCGGCCCTACCGGCCGAGGATATCGCGCCCTAATCTGTTCATAGGAGGGGTAGGTTTGCAGCGCATGATGCTCGTCTTCAATAACCCCTTGGCTGTAGTACTGGCAAGTCCTATCCTCACGTGCTTACCTTGCCCATCACCCTGTTTCAATACAGAGACGATGGCCACCTGTGCGGATGGAGGCTATCAGCCTGCACTTTTTCATGGACAGTGGGGTACGTAGGTAATGGTGGGGGCTTCATGTGAGCGTGGGGTTCACCTTCTGCCTGTAGTGTGCCAGCTTGACCTGTGCCAGAGCCTCGGCATCCTAGAGCTTACCAAGAAAAAAAGCCATTGAGCAAGCCACTGTGCATGTTTATCCATCCAGTAGGCTTTGAGATGATGCGGGCCCATCATGACAGCTAAGGCCACCTTAGGCAGTCGGTCGTCCTCCATGCAAACTACCTTCTGAAAGTATAGGAGATGGCGGGACATGGCTGCCCTCTGAAATGGGAGGAAACTTGTTTCTTGGAGCAGTATCTGATAAGGCACTGTGGACTTCACACTGAGCGCGAGTGCCAAGAAATCCTTCTGTACCCGTTCAAGGTCACCTCATGTAGTGGTAGATATGACGGGGCCCCAACCTTCCACCCCTCCCAGTGCGTGGTAGTGGAAAACTCTATTTCTAAGTAC
This sequence comes from Isoetes engelmannii, assembly GCA_011763485.2. Taxonomy (NCBI): domain Eukaryota; kingdom Viridiplantae; phylum Streptophyta; class Lycopodiopsida; order Isoetales; family Isoetaceae; genus Isoetes; species Isoetes engelmannii. The sequence continues at coordinate 4,575 of JAANSK020288457.1, read as the reverse complement.
TTGTAGGTGGGAGTCACTTCCACGGTTTGCTCCCGATACGTGAAGGAGGGTGGCCTTGGGTGACAGAGGGATGACACCAGCAGGACTTTAGTCTTAGCCAAGTTGACTCCATGCTTGTGTACTGACAGAAAGTGGCAAGAGCGTCTAGATGGCACTGGATGTCTTTTGGGATGTGTGCCGGGAGGTCAACATCATCAACATAGAGAAACAATTATGCACTAGGTAATTTTCGTGGGGAGGGGTTTTATGCTTCGTCAAAAGTTGAGGCAGCATTGCCTCAACAAGTATGACAGTGTCGCCGAGACCCTTTAAAGGGGTAATACCCTTCCGCGTGATAGTTATCGATCGTAATGCCACGTTCTGGCAAAATCTACGTCGCCTATCTACCAATAATATTCACCTTGTAATAATGGTAGATAGATAGCGATTGAGCCAAACATGCATATGCAGTAAGAATTTTATTTAGCCAATGATGCGCTCGATCCAACCCATTGGATCGTCATTCTTGGGAGAAGACGAGAGACATATATAGTGGGTCTGTGCCAGTGTTTCCTTTTTGACGTTCTTCTCACAGCAGTATAGTTGCATTGGAGACTCTCACCCACCTACCCTAAGTTATTTGTTTTTGTTGATGAGTCATTTTCAAGTTTTTCAATTTCGGTATGGCACGCATGAACAACCCTTCCTTGCTATAGAGGTTTTTTGCTTCACATGGCACGCTTGACCATCCCCTCTATGTTATAGAGGTTTCTTGTCACGTGGCATGCATAACCAGCCCCTCTGGAGGTTCAAGTTCTTTTTTCAAGTTTTTCTTATGTTCATGCTTTGTTGTTAACACTTTTTAGGTTTTTTCATCGTGACGAGGCAAGCGACGATAGGAATTAGAGTGGAGAATAGTAATATCACTTATGGGTTTTTTTGTGTGCCTTCAATTTTTCATGTATAGGTCCTTAGCAATTTATCACGACGTGGGGCTCACGGCATCAACACGTTGCGGTCCATAGTCCTATAGAGGCACCACATGCATTTCCTCGAGAACATTGGCGACCGTTCTTATTAGGGTTTTTCCGAAAACCCGAAAGGGCGGGCTTTTTTTTATCCCAATGAGAAGCTGTCGCCATTTTTCTCCTCTTGCCTAGCCCCATAAGCTGATTTCATCATATCTCATTTTTTTCCTTATATGGGGTAGTCCCATGTTGTTCATATGGTCGGCTACCCCACACTCTAGCCAAATGATAAACCTAATGTATACTGCTGCTGGGATGAATGAAAAGCCTATCTATAATGTTGCATATTGTAGTCCTTGTTGCATGTTTTGGTACAAGGACCATAAGCTTATTTGTTTTCTTCTTTGACCAGGAAAAGCCTTGTAGCGATTGCATCAATTGTACAGGGCCGCACAAGCTACGGATTGAAATATGTAAATGGGAATGGCCGCAATTGCCCCCAGAGGCGACATTATGTGCAAACCATACACTTCTAAGGTGTCCTGTTTTTGAGATGATCAGGAATCATTTGACATTATCATTACATTCCACAACTTCCACAACTTCTCATTGCATTGAGGTTCTAGATGCGAATTGCCCAGCCATCAGCAGTCTCTTTGATTTTCTTTGTATGAACTTATTTATTAGTAATTGCCTAGTATCATCTTTCTGCAAAGGCTTTTCCCTTGAAAAACTTTTGACGCATGTGTTTTTTAATCCTAGTAGTAATGGTTGTACTACCCCATTGTATGGGTCCCATGGCCTTTTGGTCTTCGTGGGCATTAAAATATCTATTTTTACTATATTATGAGAAAATAAAGGTCAGTTTCAAGTTGTTGGCAAGCCAAACATGTGATATCCACCAACGCGTTCCTAACAGATGAATATCACTTCACATTGCATGCCCTCACGAAGACTCAAACTCGAGGCCATATGGAACTCAGTCCAGTAAAATAGGCAATGAAGGAAAATACTTGAAGTCCATTACAATGTTATCAATAAAGAAAATATATAAATGGAAGTACTTATAACAGTTTTGAAAAGACAGGCATGACTAGTTTAAGGTAAAAGAACACAAGATCGATCTCATTTTTGGAGATTCTTTTTTTTTGAAGGACATGGGTTTTAGTTTTATAGATATTTTGAAACATAAACAAGTAGCTTGAATACTTCAAAGTCGCATGCTGCAACTTGCAAGCTATGACAAGTAAAATGGATCCTACACAAATTCCTTGTCTGAACATGTTTTTCAACCATCACATGTGATCTAGAGTACCAGATGTTCTAAGTCGCGGGAAAGAAAGTACCTACAACGGGTACATGAACAGAGTTGCTATAGTGCAATGAAGTGACTAGGTTTGTTAAATCTTCTACTTCATGAATGTGGTTGAATGTGTCCTACACATTGGTCCTTTTTGAAAGTTGGTGGTCGTGACTACTATACTAAAATGGGCATCTACTTGACAAAGCTAGTGCTTACGGATATACCAAATGCATCATTTCTTATATAATATTAATTATAGGATGTAAAATTTTCACCACTTTTATTATATATAACACATGTAGCATAAGGAATCATACACTAAAATAATATATGAGAAGTTTAATGTACGAGAAAAAGCTAACCTTACCTAACTTTGACTTGGACCAGATATTATTGATGGACCATTAGATTTGGATTCATCAAGGTCTCAATGATCTGTCTTCCCTGATCATATCTATGTCTGAGGCCAAATCTTTCTGCAATTGTGAGGTAAACTTACTAGTGTAGACTAATGAAGGTGCTTTGATAGGACGTTCAACAAATATGACAGGTTCACGTTTTCCTTTGTAACTTCTACCATGTATGATCTCATTCGGTATGGAGGGCCATTAACGAGCTTGCATTAAGTAGTCCAGATATTGTTATATCTAGTGTTTCCCCTCTAGTTTTGGGGACTGGTTAAGTGTAATATGTTTCAGTCCTCTACTTCAACATGGTATTTACAGAAGTAGATTGCTCTCAAATGGGATGTAAAATCCTCAACTGCCATTAAGAAGAAGAAGCTATTCATGTTTACTATAATGCTTCTCCATAATAGATTCTCAATCTTGCAGTCAAATATGATCTTATCTTCATGATTTTTTAAGTTGACATCTTGAATCGTTGCTTCAAATGATAATAAGGTTTGTACTAAAAGTGAATGTACTGCTCTTATCTGAACAAGTGGTAAAGGAGCTCAAGTTTATAATGCTCTTCTGGCTTCTGATCCTTCAAGTGTGGCGCTACCTCATCTGTTACCTTGTAAGTATGTTAAATTTGTTTGCACTTTATTGATTAGATATGGAAAGGTATCTTCTGCAGTCTTTCATCATATGTTGTATGTAAATCTAATAAGCAGTGTTTCGTTATTTATGGAAAAAACTTGAATTCGTGGACTTTTTTAGAAATTGACGCGAACACAAGACACAAATGACTTTTATTGATTATGCTATACAATTAGTTGCGCTCTTCAGCTAGAGTTGCATACGTTTCAGCTACAAGCTGTGGAATCTTGATGGTGTTAGGAAGCTTCTCCTTGTTGGATGGAGCCCAAGTAAAGTCGATTGACTCTATGTCGATATGGTCATTGGCTGTTGTTAGTTTTTTTTTTTTTTTTTTTTGAAGGAAGGAGATGCTTTTTTCATTAATTAAGGAAAACCATACAAAGAAGTTGGTAAGTCTTCATAGACAGACTTAACAACTGGAAAATATATCAGAGTTGTGAAAAGTGAAGTAACAAGATAAAGTAAGTAGCAAGAAATAAGAGCAGTGTTGTAGTAGCAGCAACTTGCTTCAGGAAGTAACCAGTCTTCTACTTCTTCGAGCAGAAAATACTCAGCCAAAAAATATCTTCTTTGATAGCAGTCACAAAGTATGTTGTAGAAGAAGTCCCCAAGTATCTTGAGACAGCAGCAAGAGTAAACAAAATCTGCCAAAATGTGGAGATGTTGCAGAAAATGTTATCAAAACTCATAGGTTTCCAATCAGGTTCTTTAATGCCTTCATCAACCTTTGTCCTTACTAGTCTTCCTGCAAAACAGACAGAGTCAAGAATTCCACCTTAAGGCAATAGTGTCAATTGGATCAGTAGGAATGGTTGGAATATCAAGATCATGAGGATTGCAAGAGAGAAAGAGGTCATTGAAAGTGGCATTGAAGTTGAAAATGGTGTTGAAGGTATAGGTTTCTGCCTTCCATAAGTGATATCTGATAAGTGGGTAGAAAGCATTTTGCTGTACCATGAAGACCAACAAACCACCATATGCATCAGCTAATCCCCTGTGTGAATAATACATTTCCCTGTACCTTAGGAACTGCCTCTCTGTAAATTCCTTGTTGTGCCTAAAGATAAACCACCACATGAAGTACATCTGCATTACTTCTCTGGTATAGACAGATGCCCACAACCTCTCACAAGAATTTGCTTCCATATCTGTCTCAGTAAGTCTGTAAAGCTTAATTTAGAGTGTGGAGGCCACTTAACTCCATTCTTAAAGGGCCTTTCACCATACAATGCCAGTTCTTTCCAAAAAGAAGGAATATCATTGTCAATGAAGAACTCTTTGC
>JAANSK020288446.1:251-10612 GCA_011763485.2 Isoetes engelmannii | reverse complement strand
GCTATTTAGCTTAGTGGACCTTTTGAAGGGAATTTTTGTGGAACGTATCAACCTTTATCTTTGCTGTACCATGTTTGTAATAGATATTTGTCATTTGCAAACTATATATGCCATTTTGTAATACATATGTTATTTTGTTTATATGCCCATCTAATTTTTTGGTTTTAAGGCATATTTCCGATAGTTTCAATTAGCTATAGGATTTGCCGGTTGGAAAAATAAAAATCCGGTATTCTCAAATACTAGGAGGCATTTTTACTAGTAGAGGGCGTTTCTAATTTCGAACCCTGGTAAAACCCAACCTAGATACATACCCAAACTCTAATGGGCGTGATCTCGGCATTATGCACTGTTGGAGAAATGAAAGTCAACTCATTCAAAACAGTTATTACAATATAGTTGGATGTTGATATATAGTTATGTTGCTTAAATCCTTAAGTAATTATGGAAGCGAAAGGATAGCATTAGTTTTTAAATCGACAAGTATCTCTGCATTTATCACATAAACTAGTATGCAGTGTTTGGCAAAAGAGAAAAAAGAAGAAACAGAAGAAAAATCTGAGCTTTGAAACACTTGATTAAGAGAAACACTAAAAAAAAAATTTGAGTCTTAAGAGAAACCTCTTCTCAAGAAAAAACACGTAGCAGTGTAGCAGTCACACATACATTGGCTAATAAGAGCAATGAAACGGAAAAGCAACTTAAGGGGTTGAAGCAGCGGACTGAGAAGCCCAGGGGTGTGGGGGATCGGGGGGCCCAAGTCTGAAGGTACTAGACCGACTAGTAGCATCAGATGCGGAAATCCATGGCTCTGGAGGATCAGGAGGCCCCAGCATGTAAGCATGTGGCCGTTCTGATTTCTGTTCTGCTGCCAATCCGTCTGTGTTTGCCTTTCCCGATTTACTGGAACTATGCCGAGGCCGAAACACAAAAGCTTCAATCCGGTACTCCAAATCTCCATTTTCCAACGATTTTGCAGCCAAACCTTTGACTCTGGAGGAATCCCGAGCAGGAATATTGCATGCAGCAACTGGGTTTTTGGTTACTGCGCAATAGCATTGCTGCCTGGTTATGGCGGATGGAGCTTTCATACGGAAGAATCCGTCGCTGGTAGTCACTGCATTAGTACGAAAATACACTGCTGCAGAACTGTTCCTGCATTGCAGAAGCACTTCAACACCTGCCAAAACCCGAAGCTGGTCTGTTATGGATCACAAAACTCACAGAATATGAATTTGCAGCCAAATCAACTCAAAACAACTCAAAGCTAAATTAATTAAATACTTAATCTACCTGCCATGAGCCGATCCAAGCGGCCGGCACGACCCTGGCAAGAAACTGAACCCAGAACTGATACAGATTTAGCGGATTGAGCTCGGCCTTGCATGGCCATGGCGACGAGGAGGACGAGAGAGAAGAGAAGAATCGAGCAGGCCATGCTATGCTGCAGCGGTAGAGCAGGGATTTGGGTGGTTTTGTTTTTATAATGGAGAAATGGGCGGTGGCTGTCCTTATCTTAGCGGCCGCATTCGTATGGAGGCGCTCCAATATGTGTGGAGTAGAACCCCCCATTAACTTAGCACATTCGTACATGCGCCTCCCTGTAGATTCGGCTCGATCTTTTTGTTTGGTATTTTTTGATGCATGTGAACACGGATCATAAAATAGTTCCCTTACTTTCTCCTTTAGCATGGTTCCAAAATAGGCGGGTTTGGCCCCAAAAAATCCGGCCATCCTTAAAAAATTTCGATTAGATAAAAAACAATTCGACAATTTTTTGGCTATTTTTGCAAATGAATCTAAAAAAAATCCGGTAATATCAAATGTGGGGTAGCATTTTTCCCAGTTGGGTGGGCCACTATTTGAGCCTTGTATGGGGGCATAGAAACTGAGAACATGATTAGGGGGGCACTCGGCCAGCGGGAGTTGGGAATGGGTCCTGAAATCATCAACCCATTTTCATGCCTCCACAACATGGTAAGTGGGTTGGGAGTCTGAGATTACATGCTGATGACCTCTTGAACGGAATCAGCTCGCTAATAAAAATAGAAGCTCACGATCATGGCATAAAGATAGCTGTCGATCATGCTTTTCCAGATTCGGCTGAGTGCTGGGTTCTAAGCTTAGCCCAAGCATAATTCCGGTATTTGCCCATTAGGCTAAGATCCACGACAGAGAAATAGAAGAAAGTATAATCTAAAGCAAGAATCCGATTCATACCAAGGCCATGGATGATCCAACAGAAGAGGTCGATATGGCTGAATAAGGACAATTTATATGAAAGACTAAGAGCTTGGTCGGATTTATAGATGGATTCCAGATTCAGAAATGGTTTCTATCTTTTTCCTTAATTTCTTGAAAGTTACACAAGACAGAACTCCAAACAATCATGCACATCCCCAACGCCTAGCAGTTATTATTCAAAAGCTAATGTTCAACTTTTAAAAGGTCCAGATTCTGCAAACAAGGGACGAATTCCAAATTTTGGCTCATCAGTTACGCAAATCACACAAGCTATTCGAACACATTCCAGTTGAGCAAATCACACAAACTATTCGAACACATTCCAATTAATGCATCATTCAGTACAATTTCAAAAACACTACAAGTTTTATAGCTAAATCCCACTCACAGTAACCGTATTTCTTCTCCATTCCATTGCTCGATCACTGCTGCGACTGCTCCAAGCTCGCTCCAAAAGCTTCTAAAAGTTCTTCTCTGCAGCTTTTCCCTTCTATTTCTTACATCTATTCTGGAATCCTAAATAAACGCATCCCTTTTTCTATTTTTGTCAAATTATCCCAATTTTCTCTATTACTTTTTTTTATTTCCATAATTAATTATGCATAGTAATTTCCTGGGCGATTCACCTATGTACAATATGGATTTGGCATCTGCGTTACTAGGGTAGCACGAAAACCCTTAGTATACGTGCAGAAAATCTAAAAAAATATCCATTTCGAAAATGTACAGGCTTAAAATGCTGGAAATTGTGATAAAGAACCACCCCTTTCCATATATTTTCGTATGAAAGCACTCCAAAATAACCCATTCCTTATAACTCAGATGGTTCATACGACATTTCAAGGTGAACCCCCCTTGAGTAATTTTTATTCTCCCACCACTATGGTTCATTACAGGAACAATGTTTGCAGGAACAACACAACATCTGGTCTGAATATAACTTTCTTTCTACTAGTGTACTGCATTGTCAGTCTTGATTCCAAGCGTATGTGTGTAATAGCACCAAAAGTTTTGGCCGAAACACCATTTAAATTCAAGATAATGAGTTTATCTGGTGCTGCCAAATCAATTTTTAAAACGTTGGAACATCCTAAATACCTACACAACAGGAATTTATACATGAACAAATGATATTGAAAAAAAATGAAAGATAGGTCTTTTTATGGAACACCTTTTTGTTTCTACAAGTGGTGGTTTCTCTGACATAACAAAATCAACTTGTATTCCTAACAAAAAAAAAAAGAAAAAAAAAAAGAAAAAAAAAAGTATTCATTAATATTCAGTGTTATAAACAACACTAAGCCCTGGGTTTGTGTAGCGACATGTAATGGAGCAAGGTCTTCATAATAAACATGGTCTCTACTAGTCCTTCCAAAAAGAGCTAATATATCCTTGGTCTGGTTAATACCATGGGATGGATAATTGAATTCTTTTGGTGAGTTCTTTTATCGCATGCAGAAAATGAATCTAACATAATATTGTACTTGAAGCCAGTGTTGGCCGCTATAATACCTTATGGGTACGCAGGGATGTAAAGTGGGTTAAGGATGGGCACTTTATGGGAAAGCAAGTTGATGGCTTCGACGAAGATGGAACTTAATTATGTAACTACAAATAGTTCATAAAAATCAACTTGTTAGAAGTTTCCGGCATTTGTTCTTTGGATAAAAGACATGAGAAATTGCATGTAACTTGGAGGTTGTGTAGTATCAATTTGAAGGTTGGTCTAAGCTGGGCCAACTTGAGTTGATAAAACTTTCCTAATCCATATAGACTAGATTATATTGAGTTATATTATAATGAATTGAATCATAACTCTATAGAGTGAAAACATATGGTTCATGAATAAATCAAGCATAGCTTGAATAATTATCAGCTCATTGGCAATTTAGCTTTACACCAAGGAGATGTGCAAAAGCTAGGCAACTAGAGCTGGCCAATTGATTTGCCAGTTGTGCCAACTGTCGTCTTTTGAAGTTTTTATACCTAAGGCTCATTACCGAACTGTAATCAAAAGATCCAAAAGATAAATTTTGGAGAATCGATTCAAATGAAATATTAAAATCAAATGCATTTTTAAATATGATAGCATGGAAACGTGCGCAAAAAGATTCTTACACTGCTAACTGTAAATCAAACTAGCATCTGTATCTATTGTATCTACTTGATTTGTGTTCTTAAAAGGTTTACTCTATTTGTTTCATCATGTCACTTGATTTGTGTTCTTAAAAATTTAAGTTACACTTGTTTCATTGTTAACAAAACCAGATTTTAAAATTATTATCTGAAAGCAGAATAAATGTAACGTTTCAGAAGAGTTCAGCATGCAAATGCAAAGGCAAGTATGGCATGTGAAGTTATAATTGAAGATGGGAAGGATATATAGTTTGGGTACAAGGCAGAAGTGAAGCAGCATATCTAATGTAGAACTAACGTTTGGATCAGTTGCAGAACAAAATTTTGTCACAAGGTGATTCTCCTTCAGGTGTACCATTACTTTTGTTTTGGTTCAATCTGCCCACTGGCTGCTTCTTATTCTTGCATCAGAAATTTCCATGGCAACTAAAATTATAAAACCATGTAATTTATGTCCATCATAAACATGTCTCAACATTCAATTCTGTTCAATACTTCGACCAAAGGAACAAGAGAGCCGAAAAAACTTTGCAAATCTACATACTTATTATTCTATAGCTGATGATACACTCAAGGAAAGAATGTCCAAAACTCAGACTATATATACACACACTATTACAAAAAGGTCCTCTAAAACTTGGACAAGGAACAGACATCTTTCCAAACTTATTATTCCACCAGATGAAGCTACATTGAGCAAAAGAATGTTGACAAACTCACTATTTGACAAACTCAGTGTATATACAGAAGACACCTTGAAAAAGATCTACTCAAACTTGAACAAGGGCACAAAAATGTTGTCAAATTTGGAGAAAAGGAGGGTGAGAAGGAGGATCGCAGGAAATGCGAGGATCGAGCGACAAATCGCGGCGGCAAGAGCTAGGAGGATCCAAATCATGGGGTGGAACAACATGATCATGGTGTTGCAAAAACATGGACAAGTGTTGGTGAGAGGGGGATCTGGTGATGCAAAGGGAGGCTTCAAAAGGCTGAGAATTGGTGACATGGAGAAGCAGATGGCCATCTTTGGAGATGCTTCTGTGCAGAATAGTGGGTGCCACTGTGGGAGGAAATCTGTCAAGCTCCACATTTTTTCTTCTAACCAGATATGGCAGAGGAGGAGGGAAATTGCCTACCTTCTTCGTCCTCTCGTCTTTATCCTTCATCGCAGAATCAGCTTGCTTTGGAATCCCTCCGTTTCTCTCTTGTGTAAGCCTAGCCTATTCAAAGGCTCTCAAAGGCTCCCCAAGCCTTTTCCACCACCCTTTGGATATTGTCCTTATCGGCCTTCAACAATGAACGCATTTAGCCCTAAAATCATCGCCCCTAAAATTAGCCCCGTCCCTATCCTGGCCCTCGATATAATTCCCTCCAATTGTGGCAAGTTTCGTGACCGCCCACTATTTAAATTGCGATGCACGCATCTAAAAAAAAATCATATCGTATATGTTCACCCATGCAAAATTCAATGTTTTTTTTATAGAAATCAGCTACTAAAAACAATTTACAATTGAAATTTCTATACGTTTATTTAACAAACATAAATACTGCTAGTTCAGAGTGCATTGTGCAAATATGTTATTTACTTTTGCATAAACTCATTTAACATACCTATTGCTGCATTGTGCAAATTTATTGTGCAAATTGATTGATGCATGGTTCATAAAATTTATTTGAAGTAAAATGTTCTATGGAAAGCATTTTTTTATCGTGTTCCTACTTCACTACATTCTAGTACAGCTATCAATAACTTCTTTGGCAATTTAACCATGAAAGTATGCTTGAACATGCATGTATCACTCTTTTGTAACTATGGAATTGTAGCTTCCCACAGAATAAGTTCTTTTATGTGGTTCTTCATGCTTAAATGAAACATAGAGACTAGTTAATTCAGAGTAAGTAGTCTCATATTGGCCTGATTGTTTCCCAGAGATACTATCTTCACAAAACACATGAAAGTCTCCCTTTCCAAATGCTTTAAATACCATTGGATCCGTTCTCACATCAGGAAATAAGTTACCCATTTGCAATTCATCCAATGCAGTGGCAAGTTTTGTTTCTAGTTGTCCTGCCAAATATGCATCAACTACTGCACCATACGTAACAATGTCTGGAATTATACCAAGAGAATGCATATGTAAGACAGCAATATGCAAATCCCAGAACATCTGCATTCTCGAAAAAGCGAGTATACGAATATTGAATGATGTCAAATCTGGTGAGAAGCCTAATTCCACCATTGCCATATATTCCCTTTGCAGGTTTTTCATAGAAAAGTTCGAAGAGCATGATAACAGAACCAAATTCCAAAGAAGGTTGCCAACATCTGGGCGCCTGAGCCCTACTTCTTTGGCAAACTCTCCCAATTGATGGAACAGATTCTCCCGTATATACGCAAGAGCCACCGTCTGTATTGTCGACTTATTCACAGAAACTCTAAACTCTTTAAAACATAAATACATCTTTCTCATTTCCCTAAAGAGGCCAACTGTTGCATAGGCCTGGACCATCATATTAAGCGATTCTGAATCTGGAGGCCAACCTTTCTCCTGCATTTCTGTATATGCCTTTTCCATTCTGCTAATAACCCCACCTCTAGCATAAGCTTTGATAAGGGCTTGGTAAGTAAAGCTATCTGGAATACAATCTACTCTCTTCATGTCAATTAAAAGACTGGAAATCAGGTTATAAAGACCTTTCTTCCCATATATATACATAAGCCCTGTGTAAGTAACAACAGTAGGTTGCTTGCCACTAGCCACCATCCTTCTAATTACCTCTTCAACTTTTTCGTACTGCTCTGAGGCTGCGTAAGCATGGCATAGAGAGGTCCAAGTTGCAACAGTAGGCTGAATACCCAATGTTTCCATTTCATTAAAGAGCTCTTCTGCCGAATCTACTATTTGAGCCTTTCCTAGCATATTTATAAACCTTGTGTAATGCTGCTCACAGGGTCGATACCCTTTCTGGCGTTTCCACCACTTGTACGCCTTGAAAATGCAAAAAAGATACGTTAACATCAACCACAGTAAAATGGAAAACCCAAGATCATATGTGTGTCTCCAACCACAGACTATTAACACTGCCCCAGCATATAAAGAGGAACAGGAAACAAAGCAACCTCTGCCAAGCAGTTTGCAGTAAACAATGATTCATTAACAAATCTGATAAGCGACAGAACACAACACAGTGTAAAGGAATAACGGGATCAACCAAGAAACGGTTGCCCCAGATGGGTCCAGCATAATTACAATATACCTAACAACTTAGATTATCTTGAATATATTAGAATACTTATAACAGCATAATGTGTAATCCCTTAGGACTAATACATCAATCAGTAAAGCTCATTGTCACATAATGTATTATGTTATATGGCTCTATTATCTGGTTCAGGGGAACCAACTTCTTAGTCTATCAACGAAATCCCGGATAATGATATATGCTGTTTTTGATCAGTAGTTTTCTGCAGATGTTTCAGATAGTTCCATCCATAAGCGATGATTTGTTCACGTCCTCTTTAAGACATTAAATAGGTTTGCTCTTTCACTTCCTCTTTAAGCACATATTGAATAAGTTTGTCTTACGAAAAAGGTGTGTCAAATACACAATATCTTCATGTTTCCAGCAAAATGGATTGTGATTTCATATACCACCAATGTGGATACAAATCCCTGCACAATCAGTTCAAATCCAATGGACATATAACCTGATTGCAGCTTTCTGACTCTCAATTTTGATTCAACAAACCTTCGAGTACACAGATAGCTATTAATGTCTACAATCTGAGAGAAGAACATCCTTATTTTCACAATCTGTTGATAGTGAAGATTCCTAGTGGTATAGGAGGCCAGCAGCCATTCATAAATATCTGGAGGACCCTAAATCTAGACAGCTTTATAATGGTTGCTGCAATGAATGGCTTGCGCCAGAGATTGGCATTAAAGGAATGGCCCATCAAACAATACAATCTTGCATAGTCCCAGATTGGCATGGGTTTTCATCCCAACATTTTTCCCCCTTTTTTTTTTTTTTTTTTTTTTTGTGGAATGCCAAAGAGAGCTCCTAGCGAGCATGAAGCAGATAAGAGGTTTCTGCAAGGAATCTGACGCTAATGCAATTCAAAGCAATCTCAAATATTCTTAGCTATAAAAGTGAACATTGGTGGCAATATGCACTTAGTACTTCAGTTGGTTTTGTTAGAATGTAATTATACTTGTCAATCACAGTGCTTTCAATCTCTCTAATTTAGATAATGCAGAACAAACCACTTTCAGGTTTAGGGGCAGAAAATATAAATTATGTGCCAAATGACAATAAACACATAAAAAATTGCCAATCTAAATCCACTTCCCTTAATTAGTAATAGACTAGTCCCTTGCCTAACATGTGCTGTGCATTGTACTATCAAAGCCAGTATGCCCACAGTGTTCTTAACTATCCAGCTTGCTGCATGAATCTAGTCTTTGCTACCATCTACTTCGTTTCTTGGTAGGGAATGTTCTATCATTGGAACAATGTGATAATTGCTTTATCACATAGAACTGTTATATGACTAACTGATGGTAGAATTGTATATCTACATACAAGATTGGTGGCATTTTTATATCTAATCGTTCTACCTTATGGACTGAAATAACTATAGGAAGAGGGCACAGAGGGCATAGAGATCACAGTCAATGCCTGATATATCAGCCACCGCTTAGCTTTTAACTGAGGATTCTCGGCATTCCAACAAACTACGTAGTCCCAGGCAGAATCTACTGATGCAAGTTTATGCACTATGGTTAGCTGATTACCTGTAATGCCTCCACCATTCGACCATGAGCTCTAAGAAAATCAATGACAGCCCAAAAAACCACAGGGGACCATTTTCCCATGCCATCCAAAATCTCAAGGGGAGCTTTGCCATTTCTTAGCATCTCCACAACCTCCTTTCTCTTCTTCTTTCCTTTACATGGCACTTCCTTCTCCGAATTGAAGGAGATTTGGGTAGGGATGTGTGATTCCTTTGCTATGGCAAATCGATGGCTCACGAATGTAGGGGCCGGAAAGGAGGAAAACATCGAGCAGTGCAGGAATGTCATCAGAGTCACGAGGCAAAGCTAGTTTTCGTTTTTCCACATTAGGTCACTCCTTATGGGTTTTTCTGGATCATTGGATCCAGGAATAAACATATGCCCACCCGTGTAGACAAACATATGCCCGTATAAATGTCTCTACACGTACATGTACACATCAAATACCAAACTAAATAAGACAACATGGTCCCTATTAATTCCAACTGAAATAAATTCGTTTTGTGGTCGTAAGCTCGTCCCAACAGAACACAACAGAACCGGTCGTCCTGAACCAGAGCACCACAGCTATGAAGATCGCAGAACCAGAGAGGGTGGGGTCATCTCTTGCCAACCAGAGACAGGCGACTAGATACAAACATGAGCATGAAAGCTGACAACACAAAACACAGACCCAATTTACAAGATAAGTTCCACCTTATATTTATTCATGGGCCCATTTTACAATAGAGCTTCCACAGGAAGCTCCTCTAAACCAGGGCATTACAGAGACATGAAGACAGGAGCGATGCTAGAAGCAGGCCTCCACTGTGGCTTTGCACCGGAAGCAGAAACAGTGGAACCAGAAGCCAGTGTCGCTCTGCACCAGAAACTAGAGGCAGCGAAGGCAGAAGCCAGAAGCCGACTCCTCCAGGCAGCCCTAGATTGTGCAAGCAGCGGAAGCTTGAAGTGAAATTTTAAAGCAACAAAATGCCAACGGAAGCCTGGCATCAAGAGATACACCAGCGGAAACTCCACATCAGCAAAAGCCCATCGGATGCTGCCCAACTCCGGTTGCTCTGCTCGGCCCGCCATGCTCGGGCACCCGCTCGGGCAACACATGCCCAATAATTCTATAACTGTACCATTTGTTGCCCAACCAAAAAAAATAAAAATAAAAAAACCTCCCCCCCCCCCCCCCCC
>JAANSK020288435.1:0-10612 GCA_011763485.2 Isoetes engelmannii | reverse complement strand
GGTCATCCTGGCAACGGTTTTTTCCCAAGTAGTTTTTAATCCGGGCCATGGTGATCACGGGCTTCGGCCCTTGTACTTTGTTTTACTTTTTGTTGTACTTGTAGTCGCATGTCCTTTGGACGCTGCCTTTGTGGTGCGACGTTAAAATATAATTCCTTCCTTCCTTCCTTCCTTCCTTCCTTCTTGAAAATGGAAGAAGAAATTCGTTTTTAGTAATCAGATCCACTTCATTCTGATTTTGGTTCAAATTCTGCTTCCTCTTTGTGGAAAGAGCCGGAAATGGTGCCCACCGAAAGAGCCGTTTTTTGCATTCCTTCATACAAGGAAAGGGCTGGAAATGGAAATGGCGTGCACCAAATAGCCGTTTCTTGCATTCATGAAGAAGGGCAATTTCATATTTTTTTACAATATAGGGGTATCTTTATAAATACCCCAAGATATTGGGGTATTTTTATAATTTTCCCCTAAACATATCCATAGAGAAATCAGAAATTTGCATCCCAATTTACTGCCCAGAGTGATAAAACCTGAACCAGATTCATACTCATCAGAATTCCATGTCGAAGCACATAATTGTCACCTTTCAGACTCCCTAAAGCCCACTTTGCAAGTGTTAAAGACTCCCGGCCAGGAGCACAGACCAGGATCAAGCTAGGCACTCATCAGGCAAGTCTCAGCACCTGCCTGAAAGTTTATAGTGGTCCTAAGCTAAATTCTTCCACAGATAATGGCCAGATCAGAGATGCACATGCTATATGATCTAGATCTATTTGCTCCATATCATTTGGAAGGAAAGGAACTCTTCTTGGATGGTATAAAAGTTGGTAGATGAGCCCAGTCCGAAGAAGAACCATGTTAAATTTGAGCCATATGTATTTCTGCAATGCACAAGCAAACGTAATATAACATAAATCCTAAATTCTTGAACAAAATAAAGCAGCGCTAAAGACATGAAGCTTTACACACATTAATCAACCTAAAATCTAAATCTTTTGCCATTCCAAAAACAAGCAGGATTGAATCTTGAAACTTTTGTCTTCACAGTTTGAAATGCCGTGCATAACTCCAGTCTTAGATTGAGGACACATCCAACATTGGAACGTGTTACAATAACGCCTAATATCTGTAGTCATAAATAAATAGAAAAGCAGACGCCAACTGTTGTAATAGTAATGGGTTGTGCCTCATAGCTGTAACCATTGGCTCAAACATATGAGGACTATTTACCTGAAACACATGTTGATGCAACTGACCATGTGCAAATCTGCAGCATCGGGGAGAAAAAGTGAAGCAGCTGGAAGTCAATGGATGTTTCTGATGAAGTGGCTCCAGATATGGATACAAATCCTCCCAATTAATTAACCTCTGACATGCAAGTTTTGTCTGAGAGATAATATGTTGGCTGGAAGAGCAATGGAAAGGAGTTCCCAGCTAGTGAGGCTAGATATAAATGTTTTAGAAACATCAGCACATAGATTCAATTCAATCTGTAACCAGACAAATTACTGAGTCTGCTACCCCATTCTTGGCCTAGCTTAGTTTCCAGATTATAAGTCGTCTGGTAACAAATTTTTTTATAAAGACTTCGTCAAAGGATGTCCCCACAAGAACAAGAGCCACAACTGAACTGATGAAAACAATAAGAATCTTTTATTATTATTTCCCTCTTCTCGATCTTTGAAATGAACTTCATCATATTGTGACAATCCAGACATACACGGAGATTTTTCGTGGCCCGAATGCTTGTTCCTGCAGGTGTACTGATAAGCCCAAAGGCTATGGCCAGTTTCTCAGAGTGCCCACATAATGCATCTTCCTTATCCTCATCCAAGTTGAACTTTGGTGTGTATCCTGCATCCTTCCTTTTCTGGCATAATACCTTCAACATGTTATAGATTTCTGCACTTTGTGGATGACTTTTATCCCCTACAATGAACTCGTGTACATTGTTGTTGACCTCAATCCATGCCTTTGCAGGTTTTTTCCATGCACCAGTGTGCTGCCTAAGTTCTTCTATTTTCATGGCATCCTGCCACATGCAAGCATCAGAATAGATGCCTGACATGAGCACATATACTGCAGCATTGTGAGGATCAATTTTAACAACATGATCAAAACATCGTCTCGCAAGCTCCACATTACCATATGTCCTACAGGCAGCAAGCAAAGACGTCAAGCCAATATCATTCAGCTGAACAGATCCAAGGAAAAATTCAGCTTCATTCAAACGTGCAGTTCGACCAAGAAGGTCAACCATGCAGTTGTAATGGCAAATGTCCGGTTCAATGTTATGAATCTTTCTCATGGATTTAAAATATTCGTAACCTTGGTTAACTAAACCTGCTCGGCTACATGCACCAAGGATGGTAGCAAACGTGACTTCATTTGGCCTGTGGCCTTCTTGCTGCATCTTCCTGAGGTAATACTTAGCCAAATTGCTTTGGCCACATTGGGAATATCCTGCAATCATGGAACTCCAAGTCACCACATCCCTACTTGGCAATTCCTCAAATACTTTGCGCGCTTCTAACATGCTCCCACATTTAACATACATATCTACAAGGGCGTTACCTACAACAATGTCAGATAGAAGGCCAGACTTGACAACCACTTTGTGGATGCATCTTCCTTTGTCTATAGCACCTATACTACTACATGCTTTTAAAGCACTTGAGATGGTGATTTTACTTGGCTCTATACCTTGCAGTTTCATGTTCTCAAAACATTGTAGGGCTAGGAAACCTGACCCATGCTTGGCATATCCTGAAATCATGGCACCCCATGATATGATGTCTTGCTTGGGCAAGCTATCAAAGATTTTCTGTGCCTCCTCTAAGTTTCCACATTTAGCATACATATCTATAAGCGCATTTCCAACAACAGTGTCAAGATGGAGACCAAAATCAATAACCTGTTTATGAATCTCCCTGCCTTGATCTATGGCAGCTATACTAGCACAGGCTTTCAAGGTGCTCAAAAATGTTACCTTGTCTGGATCGATGCCATCCTCCTGCATGTTCTCAAAACATTCCAGTGCAAGGTTGCCTTCGCCGTGCTGGGCATATCCTGTAATCATTGCACCCCAAGCCACCACATCACGCTCTGGCAAATTATCAAATGTTCTGCGAGCCTCTTCCAACTTGGCACATTTAGCATACATATCAACAAGGGTACTTCCAATAATGATGTCAGATTGAAATCCATTCTCAATAATGTGATCATGGATGTGTCTGCCCTGCTCTAGGCCCCCTACGCTACTGCATGCTCTTAACAATCCCAAAACTGTAAATTTATTTGCATTTCTACCATCATGCTTCATTGTGTCATACAAATGAATAGCAATATCACCATAGCCTATTTTGGCATGGGCAGCAATAATTGCATTCCATGTGTATTCACTTGGTGTTTCAACCTTGCTAAACACTTGGTTTGCTTCACCCAATCTTCCACAAGAAGCAAATTGACGGATAAGGTAATCCGCCAAATTGGCAACTGAATCAAATCCTCTGTCAATAACCAAGGAGTGCATACGCCTATTCGTTTCTAGATCTTGTTGCTTAGAGCATTGATGGACCAAAGTGTAAGCAAGATCTGTTGATATGGGCGTCCCTTGCTGTTGCATGAGCTCGGCCGATCTAAGAGCTTGGTCCAACCATCCTTTTTGCAACTGCCTTCCCATTGTGATGAGAACGGTCGCAAATATTTTAACTTTTCAGAACTCATCAACGAGCATTTGTGTGTTTCTGAACAATCTAAATGTGGAGTCAACATTTGTGTATGAACATGGCAGGAACGCGGATTGGCAGCATGAAGTGATCGAATGAAAGTTTCACAATACCTGTAAGGACATCTCTAAGTTGACACAGAAACCTATTCTACAGATCTTAAAACCTACATTTTTTTTCATATCTAAACTGTGTATACAATATATATATACGTATCGCCATCATATAAAAACAAAAATTGAGTATAAACACAACATACAATAACAAGTCTTCATATATCTGAATCTAATTCAGAGTCCAGAACAAAGAACACCGACATCTTGAATTTCTGTAGACCATATAACAAGGACGATATCCAAGATATTTAAACACCCAAAACTCTAAACTATTTCAAAAATTCTCAACGATACTCGCTCGCTAAAATACATATCCCTTTTTACACCTTGTAAATAAACACCCTTTGTGACTTCGAAGAAGAAGAAGAAGAAGAAGAAGAAGAAGAAGAAATTTTTTAATCGGGTTATGGGACTGGTACATGGAAAGGGGGCCTGAGCCCAAACTAGCACTCGGGGGCAAAGCCCCATCACTAAAACATGAATCATATATACATACTGAGGGCAAGTGCCCATACTAAATCAAAGGGTTTTTATGCTGATATTATGATGCGGCGATTAGCTCCTAGACATAGCTAGTCCATGGATTAGACGACCAGTGGTCCAGAATTATTGCTGCTCCTCCGCGATACACTGCCCATTTCTTGCGCTAACGTGCTTCCCGAACTTTGCATTGTCTCGACGTTTGCAGATCTGCATGAGAGAAAGATCTTCCTGCAATGAATAAGTGGTGCCCTTCAAGTGGTTACCGTGCTAAAGGATGTTGAGGTGACTCCACGCATCCTGAAAATGAATCAAGAGGTGTCGAGGCCGGTCAGGGCGTGCAACTCCCACCCTAGTAGCAGCCACAAGTCCAATGGTCGGCACATGCATAACCTCATGCAAGAACTATGTAGCGACGTCTAAATCTGTCTGTCCCTCGATGTCTGTCTCCGTGACACTGATAATACGCGAATTCAACGCCCGGGTGTCGGATGCATGAGGGGGCATCGACTCCGCCGTGCCTAAAAGAGATGCCTGAACCGCGACCCTTCTGCATTAATATTGTGCTTTGCAGGCAAGGACGACTCTGCCTCGAATGTTCCTCGTGGATTCTTTGGCTCTATTTCAGGTAGAGGAACGTCCATGTCCCCATGTGAATACGTGTGAACGGCCCCTTCAATCTGCACTGCGGCATATGCAATCTCAGGTGCGCTGCGTGCCTGAACAAAATTCTGAACATTCGCAGAACCTGCATCCAACTGTCAAAAGGCAGTACAACGGATGTGTCTGTGAGCCTGAGCTGGGAGCAAATCTCCTGAAGCTGGTTAGCTATGTCTTCCGGGCTTAGGGAGTCTGAACTGTCAGGCTACAACAAAAGGCATGAAGGGGGCACTACTGACGGTCGGGCATTCACGGGGTTGTAAACTAGATTAATATGCATGAAAGGGTTCGTAGTGGTTGTCGGTGGAGCTGGGGAAGTCTTTACCTTTTTGGCCATGTCTTTGGCTTTCTTAGCCATCGAATCTGTAAGGGGCACCAGAGGGCAGTAGCTTAAGCAAGAAATGCAAAATCGTGGTGCCTAGTCACGATGTAGGGCCCTGTGCTGGACCTGATGTTGTGCTCCTTGGTGTATTTGGATTTAAAATCCAAATCTAAATCGTGATTGGGTAGTGGGATGAATAGGGCCAGGAAAGAGAATGAACTGGGCTTAGGGGGCACCGAATTGGCTGCGGGAGCACGGGAAGCAGGTAACAAGGCCAAAAATCGTTCCCTCTATGGGAATCCGGCTGAGAACAGAATAAGCCGTGCTGGGAAAACACTGGGGGCAATTGTTGCGACTGTTGCCTGTGTCGAGGGAGAAACCAGGATTCAAAGCAAAAAGATTGCGACACAAGATAAAATATGGTGGAATGTATTGATGACAGAATTGAAATTGGTAGCTACACTGATATTGCACATGGATTTGAAAAAGAACAGTACCTGATAGAGATGCAAGGGGATAGTTGTTACACATGTTGTAATGGATGGTCTGGAGAGGGAAGGGTGTATGCCCGACATGATAGGTGTTATGTGAACGATGTGGCAATGTGCTTGAATCCGTATCGTCACAATGTACTGGAGAATGTGATCCGGATCATAATCCACAACTTATATGGTCTTAGGATAGGAAGATGATAAAGCCTTTAAAAACTGTATTCAAATTAAGAATGTGCAGTTCAATGATAGATGTAAAGAAATTTGGATTGCATTCTGCAGAGATGAGGGTAGCATGCAAGCAATTTGCAAAGGAATGGGGTAAAACATAGCTTGGGCAGAAAGGGCAGAGTTGGATGTGTGGTATGGTGAATTAGAATCCATCAGAATGGTGGGTGGTGATTCCAGAGAAAGAGAGAGATGTGTTTTGAATCAAATGAAGAAGATAGAATCATTAAGGGTTCATCAGGAAAAGGTGAAGGCAGACTTAACATGGTTAAAAGAAGGGGCAAGTGCTCTAAGTTTTTCTTCAGAACTGTGAGACAAAAGCAATAAAAAGAGACACTTTCATCTCTAGAGGATGGATCAGTTATCAAGAATCACAAACAAATAATGTATTTTCTTTATTCGTATTTTAAGGATGACTTTAAATTGAAGTGTATTGAATTGAATTGTTTTTTATCGTCCACGGAGGGCAATCGGCCTATGGGATCCAATACAAGAGTGCAGTAGATATATTACTATCCGGATTAAAAAACCTTCGCCCCGTAAGGCTTTCGAGGGAAAACCATGGCAGCAATAAATCTGCTGGCAAGCTGCTCAAATAAACATGAAAAGTATATACACACTTTAGGTGGCTATGAAAGGCATATCTGAGTTCTTTTGTCCATCACCTCCTGAATATACGATCCTAACGATCGTACTGAGGTCGTGTTCAGGAGGATACACAGGGTCTCACGGGTTTGAGCAACTCAGCATAGCGCATCCGGATCTAACTATACCCTGAGCAGCACCTGAGAGTGCGTCATTCATCTTCAACTGCTTCCGTCTGGCAGCACTGATAAAGCCTATCCTGGTGCGGCTCTTCAATCCATCTGCCTGTCTCAATTCGAAGATGGTGGGTGGGTTCCTGTACGAATGGAGGCGATGAGTCGACGCTTTTTCATCGGCAGATGTGAACGCAAGTAGCGTTGTGGGCCGCGCTCCAGTGTAGGATTTATATGGCGCTTATGATGTGATGTTTTGACCTGCTCCAAAGGTCTGGTATCCCAAAACCTGCCAAGGAAGCAAGTGTCAAGATAGTGCCTCAGGCTGTTGCGATCTTCTTCCGTTTCTACCTATATGCACTTGTGCTCTTGGACATTCCACCTGGCCCACCATCGAGCTCTCTTATCTTTCCAGGATGTCTTGAAACGCTGCGGTCCCACTGTCATAATGTAAACCAAGTTTGGGAGACGACATTTATCCATAGCAATGACCTTCTGGAAATAGTCTATGTTCTATCAAGGCCTGCTCGCTGGAGAGGTAGAAAACCTGTTTCCTGGATCAAGCTTTGATAGGGCACCGTAGATTTCACACCGAGTGCCCATTCCAAGAAGGTTTTTTGTACCTGCTCTAAGTCCTTCCAAGTGGCATGGGACACAACCGGACCCCAAACTTCGACTCCATACAAGAGAACGGGCTCCACCAACACCTTGAACATATGTGATTGATGGGCCCAATCAGACAGTTGGGCTCTGTGACTGTTGTTTTGCATTGGATAGAGAGCTTTCCATCCTACCGTCACTCACAATCAGATAGAAGTGTCCCAGTTCAATGTGGAAGGGCCAACCACCTCCACCTCTTGCCCTCGATAAGTGAATGAAGGGGGCCGTGGGTGCCACGAGGATGAGATGAGGACCAACTTTGTCTTGGCAGATTGATGCACATGTCCATGGCTCGGCAGAACGCGTCCAAGGCATCAAGGTGAGACTGCATGTCCTCCGAAGTGTGAGCCAGGAGGTCAACATCATTTGCGTATATGAGTTGTCGAATGATTTGGTGCAAAATTTGGAACCCTTCACCCCCATTTTCAATGGTCAATCTAAAGGCAAAACAGTGTTAGAGAGAAGGGGCATCCCTGGCAAACACCAATGCTACTAGTGAATAGTCATCCCACCGGTTGGATTCGATCAGAACAACTCTCATAAAATCTATACACTGCATTTTGTATCGGCACATGGACTCCCAGTTGGTGCAATCTTGCCCACAGCCTTTCCCAAGGCACAACAGTGTTAAACACCCTCGCGAAGTCAATGAAGCAATAGTGCAAGTCTTGCCGACAGTTCCTAATGTCTTCAACCAGAGACCGCAATGTAAAGATATGATCCATGGTTGAGTGTCGAGGCCTGAATTCTGCCTGTGTGAGGGCTCATACCTCTGCTGCCTCTGCCCATCCGATCAGCTATTGCTTGAGAATACCAATTAGTAGTTTTGCAAATACTGAACTGACCATTATTATGTGGTAATTGGCTGGGTAGTGTGGATCCCCTACTTGTAAATGGAAACAACCGTGCTTGTAGTCCATTGCCTCGGGAAACCCTCCTGCAGCGCCCAGTTGAACATGGTGACTAGTACCGGTACAGTTGGTTGTCCCACCCACGTGAGTAATTCTGCCTGCATACCGTCTAGGCCAGCCGCCTTTCCATTGGCTAGACGTTGCAGCCCCTGGATGACGTCGTCGTCAGTGATGTCTAACGCCCGGCCATCCTGCGGTGGTATGGCCGCTCGTGTTTCTAGAGGATCATAGAGCCTTTGCAAGTACTGTTCCCACTATTCAGTGGTGATGTTCCCCACGAGCTAGGCTGGCTTCTGGAGAAGCCTGCGCCAAAGTGTTCTATGATGATTATCTAACAGGTAGGACATCTCCCTTTGGTGCTTCGCGATGTATCTGGTTCTTTTTTTTTTTTTGTCTTTATGAGAGCGCGGTAGTGTGCGGTGGCATGTGGGCGCATAGCTGGGTCTGTGACCTGGTGGAGTCTGTGTTTGTGTTCCTTACATTGTGCATCAAACCACCGGCTTTGACATTCGTCGAGGGCAAGTTCTTCCAAAACACCTTTCCGCTGCAGTGCCAAGTAGGTCAATCAGTTGGTTAGTCTGCTGCTCTAGCATGGGGGCCAGCAAAATTCCTGCCAGGTCGGTTGTCATCACGTCGGCATAATCCTCTGACTATATCATAAAACGAGCGCAATTGAGGTGTGCCTGTAGCTGTCACATGTGGGGCTCTGGTGATCTGCCAGGCCAGCTTCAGGTAGAGTGGAGCATGATCTGAGTCGAGCTCCTCATCTCAGCTATCTATGCCCACTCGAAAGTGATTGACGAGATGCATATCCTGCTCAACCACCAAAACATAGTCCACTACAATACATCCTCCGCCCTGGTTTTCCTGCCTACAAATGTACCTTCAAGATGCGAGCCACTGTGCCAAACCATTACAAATCATTAAGTCAAAGATACCGCAGGGCAGGAGCAACTGCCTACCGAAGCGCGTGACTATGGTGTCATCTGATTCCCGTGGTCATGCTTCCTCTGTGGGCCTCCACTGCAACATATCGTCTGCCAGGGGAACGTGACTAAGTTCTAGGATTGTTTTGAGGACCTTGTGATCTCAAAGGTCAACATTAAACTTACTTGGTCTCAAAAGAAGTTGTTGGATCAACAATTGTCTTTGCAGGAATTGATGCAACGTTTATTTTGGCCAAGGACAGATGCCCAGGAATCGATGGTATTATGATTGAGTTTTTCCAAGTAAACTGAGAATGGCTTGGAGAAAATGTGTATCAGGTTTATGAAGACTTCTTGAACTTTGATGCATTGGATGAAAGACTCAATACAAGATGCATTACATTAACTTCTAAAGTCAAAGATCCTCAGATAATAAATGATTGGTGACCAATTACCTTATTGTCATCATTTTATAAGATTATTGCTAAGCCTTATGCTCACAGCTTAATCCCATTATAGTGGACCACATATCACAGGTATAGTCTGGCTTTCTTCCAAAAATAAACATCCTCAACAATGTCGCAACAGCATATAAAGACTTATATTGGGCTAGAAAAATGCATCAATCATTCACTTAAAATTAGACTTTCATAAGGCATGGGACTGTAAGTTGCTCCTTTTTTTACGTAGATGCTTCTGGCTTTTGGTATGAACTAAAAAATTTAGTCCCCGAAAACTTCGATTCATATTCATGAAACCATCAGCATACACAGAACAAGTACTGCCTTCCACGAGGCTATATACATGCAAGCCACATATACAGATAACAAGATGATAACAATCTACAAGATAATTATACACACACATAACCCCGTCAGCTATCAATAGCTTGCACATGACTCCACATCTTATAACCCCATCAGCTATCAATAGCTTGCACATGACTCCACATCTTAGCAACATGCATAGAACATATCCAGTAGAGTAATCATTAGGCAATGACTAACTGATTGCAAGAACATACATATGGAATCCACCACATGCACCATAGCATCTACCAAGCAGATGCACCCCACCATATCTAGACAGTATGTTGTCTAGAACCCTCGCGCTGGTGGATCTAATGTAAGGGAAAAACTACCAGCACCTAGAATGCTCATACATTTGGACTATTCATTAACGTTTACCACCGTCCCATACCAATAACAAATGCAACCTCACCAATCTCCAGAGACATATTCTAAACGAGGTGCACCTCGGACTACCTCGGTCGTCGGATCCATCGATCCTATGGCCTAGATCTTATGTTGGGCGCTCTGGACGCCTCTCGTTTCG